>CM052358.1:10937448-10952852 GCA_028551475.1 Casuarina equisetifolia
TTCCGTTAAATGCTGGATTTTGTCGGGTGTATATAAGATTTCGCTTTGCCTTTTTCGGGGAAACCTACCCTGGTAGCCTCCGCAAGCCTACCTGTATCTTTCTCTCTCATCTCATCCCTTCTCAGACATTCTTCGGCCTCTCCGTTTAACAAGATGCCTATCTCTATTCGAACTTCGTCTCTTTCCGACCTTCTTGTTATATCCTCCCCTTTATAGCCGATGGCCAGTCTTCTGGTACTGTAACATGGGATGCGGTCGTTAAAGGAACAATCTCACCATATCAATCTAGCAAGATTCTCGGACTCTCCATCAACCACCAAATCAAAACCTTCCAAAAAAACCACCTCGGCCACCAACCACCGGATCCACAAAGATAACAATAATTCAAATTCAAATTCAAATTAAGTCAATGATTTCCAAGTTTAAAATTATATTTATATTTCTGAAAATTCAAATATCTTCTTAATTTATATTAGTCTCATATCATTTATATTTTTTATTTTTCTTTCCTAAATTAGAGATTAGTTTTGTACATATTGATCATCGAATTCCAAATATCAGTTCTCACGTCTGCGGATTTTTACTTCGGTTTAAAAGTTACTCTACAAAATTTAATTATTTTGTAGAACTTATTCTTTTAACTTGGTATTATCTGTTAACAGTATACCTTTTCAATTTTGATGGTTGCAAAGTTGATTCTTTGATCAAAATCTATATTTATTGTTATTATTATTATTTATTTATGTATATATATATATTTTGCTCCCATCTCTTTTTTTTGGTTCCTCAACATTTGGCTTTTCTTATGTGTTTGATAAAATTCTCTTTTGTTTATTTTAAAAGACCAAAATCGCACCACCATCACAAAATTTGGGAAAAATCCAAGGATGGCGGTGAAATTTATGCAACAAGACCTACTACATGAGTCATATAAAATTGGAGTCTATAAAAGTTGAGGTTAGTCCTACTAAAACCCTAAAGCAGTAGTAGGGGAAAATCTCTCGCAGACTAACGCGCGATTAATTTGCTAATACATGGTTGGTCCATGAAAAAGATTGGGGAGCCCACTCATATATGAGGCCCATGACTCTTATACCATATAGAAGTTGATGGCCCAATTGGCCGTACTAAAATTCTAAGGCAATAATAGGGGAAATTCCACACGTTATAAGACGCAAGTTTGGTTTCCTCGTTCTGACGTGGCACTTAGTTCTTTAGAGTCTCACCTACTTTTGAATGCAGACGCCTACGTCCCCGCCAGAACCCCACCCTACTACGTCCAGGCCTGCTCACCCTGCTAGGTCCAGGCCCGCCCGGGCAACCACACCAGAAAGGGCGAGGGGATGCCCAGGCGCAAGATGCCAACCCACCAGGCCAGAATCGGGCCCCTTCTCAGACCCAACCACCATGCCAGAACTAGGCCCAGTGCCAGAAGAGGCACCTCAGCAACCACCACCCCCAGCCCAATCCCTGCTACTAACCCTTAGGCCTAACCTCTAGCAACACAACTACAAGTACAACACCCTAAGTCCAATCCCCGGCAATACCCCAAGCCTAATCCCCACTACCAACCAACCCAGTCCAACCCCAACACCATAGAAGGCTCCACTGCAACTACCACCACCCTAGACCAATCCTGACTACTAAAAACCCACGCGGAACCTCCAGCAACACTACCACAAGTACAACACCCAAACCCAATTCCCGGCAACCCCCAAGTCCAATCTCCATTATCAACCAACCCAGCCCAACTCTCAGCACCACAAAAGGCTCCACTGCAACCACCACTACCTCCCAAACACTCAGACCCTGATCCTACCCCAGAACCTGATGCAGGCAGCGAACAACAAAAGCAGGTCCCAAACGAGAGCCTAACATACCAACCAACCCAGTCCAACCCCAACACCACAGTTGGCTGGGCTTGCTGCTGTTGGTCGAGATTACTATGGTGTGTTCCCATTGAGAGGTAAATTGCTCAATGTGAGGGAAGCAACCGCCAAACAGCTCACTGAGAATAAAGAAATTGGCTACATCAAGCAGATTCTTGGACTGCGGCAGAATAAAGAATACGCTAATATCAAGTCCTTGAGGTATGGTCACTTGATGATAATGACTGATCAGGTCCCATTATCCTTCCCCCACACACGGCACCGCCACCCGCGCCGCCCCCTCCCCCCACCCGGGGAGCCGCGGTGGGGGCATGAGGCGTTCTTTTACACAACTATCTTGTATGTTCGCAGACATGATTTCCCTCTGCCAATTACTCAGACTAGGATTTTTTCACTTCTATGCTAGTGCAGGATCATGATGGTTCCCATATCAAAGGGCTGTTGATCAATTTCATTCATTCTTACTGGCCATCACTATTAAAAGTTCCTTCCTTCTTAGTTGAGTTTATAACTCCCATTGGGAAGGTTGGTGTTTCAGTTAGCTGGTAGCGTAGCAAACTTTGACATAACATGGAATATTTTATTGAGGAGAAATTGTCGATTGTCATCTTTGCAGGCAACCCACAGAAATGGGACACAATTGTCGTTTTATTCCATGCCTGAGTACGAGTCGTGGAAGGAAAGTTTAAGGGGCAGTGCTAGTGGCTGGACGATCAAGTACTATAAGGTCTGTCTTTCTAATTTGTACAACCGGTTAGCTCACCTTTTTTTTTTTTAAACTTGTTTTCTGCTCTTGTTATTCTTCTTTCGTGTAATAATTTGGTTCTATTTGATAGGGGCTGGGAACAAGCACATCAAAGGAAGGGAGAGAATACTTCGCAAATCTTGAGAAACACAGGAAAGTTTTCATTTGGTTAGATGACCAAGATGGTGAAGCCATTGAGCTGGCGTTCAGTAAGAAGAAGATAGAAGAGAGGAAGAATTGGCTCAGGCGGTTTGAGGTCATTGCTTCCCATTTTTCATCGTAGGCTTTTAGAGGACTTAAATATGAGAATTTGATTCTAATGCAACTTTATCATCTTCTTTATATGCAGCCTGGCACTTATCTTGATCAGACAGCCAACCTTATAAAATACAGCGACTTTGTGAACAAGGAGCTTATATTATTTTCCATGGCAGATCTCCAAAGGTCTATTCCTTCCATGGTTGATGGCCTTAAGCCGGGTCAAAGGAAGATTCTTTTCTGCTCTTTTAAGAGGAATTTTGTCAAGGAGGCTAAAGTCGCACAGTTTTATGGTTATGTATCTGAGCATTCAGCTTATCATCATGGTGAGCAGAGTCTTGCTAGTACCATCATTGGAATGGCACAGGACTATGTGGGCAGCAACAACATTAACCTTCTCCAGCCTAATGGCCAATTTGGCACTCATAATTATGTGAGATGGACAAAACCCATTTGTTACTCCTTAAATATGAATGTTCAATTCAGTTTCTCTAAATCCGTTTATATATTTTAACATCTTAATTTTATGTGTTATTTATTGGATTTTAGGGGGGCAAGGACCATGCAAGTGCTAGATACATTTTTACTCGGCTCTCTGCTGTCACACGCTTTCTATTTCATAAGGATGATGATGAACTTCTTGACTACTTGAATGAAGATGGGCAATTAATTGAACCAACTTGGTATTTTTTTCTTTCTTTGTCTTATCTGGTGAGGGGATTGTTACATTTTTTATGGAGTACTTCTATTTGAATGAAGCTTACAATTTTTCTTGGGTCCATTTTAGGTATTTGCCAATTATTCCGATGGTTCTTGTCAACGGTAGTGAAGGAATTGGAACTGGCTGGAGCTCTTACATTCCCAATTACAACCCCAGAGACATCATTGCAAATCCTAAGCGCTTGTTGAATGGCGATACCATGGAGCCAATGGATCCATGGTACAGATGGTTTAAAGGAACTATTGTGAAAAGTGCAAAGGAAGCTGCGAATGACTATACTATCACTGGAACTATAGAAGAGGTGAATGAGACTACCCTCAAGATAACAGAACTGCCAATTCGTAGGTGGACCCAGGATTATAAGGAATTTTTGGAATCTATTTCTTCGAGTAATAGAGAATGCAAGGATCCTCTTATTGAGGTAAATTTCCGTATGTGCCTCAGAATTATGAATTAGTTTTTTGTCTGCATCCATCCAGTGTCTCATGAAAAATTATGTTGGCTGCAGGATTTCGATATGAATTGTGATGATGTAACAGTAGAAATTGACATCCACTTGACCGAAGAGAACTTGATTAGGGTTAAGCAAGAAGGGTTGCTGAAGAAATTTAAACTGACCACCTCAATTAGCACAAGTAACATGCACCTATTTGATCCCAAAGGCGTGATAAAGAAATATGACACCCCAGAACAAAGTATGTGCTGGAGATTATGGAGTACTTCACCTTTTATTCCTCAGTGATTTCAAATGTTAAGATGCTTGCTGTCTGTCTCTTTTTCCCCACAGTTCTTGAAGAATTTTTCCACCTAAAACTTGAATTTTATGAGAAAAGAAAGGTGAGCTTCCATGACCCATAGGAAAGAGTACCAATATATTTAGTAGTTTCCTGGGGAAACTAATAACTATAATTTTTTTAATGCCTGCAGAAATTTCTATTGGACAAACGTGAAATGGAATTGATGAAGTTGGAAAACAAGGTTAGGTTTATCCTTGCAGTTGTCAATGGGGAGATCATTGTGAGCAATAGGAAAAGAGCTGATCTATTTGTTGAGCTGCAAAGAAAAGGTTTTACTCCTTTTCCCAAGAAAACTAAATCTGTCGAACCAGAGGTTGCTGGGGCAATTGACGACACAGAAGAAACAGAAGAGAACTCCCCTGCAGTTAGCAGCAACGAAGTACTTATCAGCGATTATGAGTACCTTCTTGCCATGGCGATTGGAAGCTTAACCCTTGAGAAGGTTCAGGAGCTGTGTGCTGACAGGGACAGGGTCAATAAGGAGGTGGAAGAATTACGGAAGGAAACTGCAAATTCTTTTTGGATGAAAGACCTGGATGCTTTGGAGAAGCAGCTCGATGTATGAACAAAAGATTTAGTAAATTTTACTATGGTTCTTTTCTTTCTTTCTTTCTTTCTTTCTTTACTGATTTATTCTGTGTGATTCAGGAGCTCGAGAAAAATGATGCTCAGTCAGAGGAGCAGAGAAGAAAGATGAGAAACAAAGCAAGGGGTGACGCTGCTATAAAGTCTAGACAAGCACCCAAGAACCCACGCAAGGACAACAAGAAGAAAGCAAATAATGCAGTATCTGTTGAAGAAACCAACTCAACATTATCTACCTCTGCAATGGAAATTGGTACGCCTGGAACAATTTATTTATTTTTCTCTTTGACCATATGCGATTGGCCTCCTTTGCATTTTTGCTTACATCTGCTTGCTTTGCCAGAGAAAGCTCCGGAGGTGGTGAAACCAAAAGGCAGAGGGGCCTCTAAAAAAGCTCCTGCTAAGGTTGGTTTGTTTTATTCCTTAACTACGTTTGTCCCACGAAATGCTCTCTCTATAACTTTTGCTGTAACTATTTCTCATCCGCAGGAAAAGCCCACTTTAACCTTGAATGACGATGAGGACGAGGGTGATGAAATGCTTGAACTAAAAGAACGACTTGCGGCCTATAATCTTGAATCATCTCCTGATCAGTCAGCTGGTAAATGTCATATGCATGTAGTTTTTTTTCACTATGATTATTTCACTATTTGTAGCTGCCCCACAAAAAATTACCCAAGACCGGTGGAACTGTCTGTCAGGTTTTTGGCCAAGAGAACACCACTAGGCCAGGCCCCACCCCCTAGTTGCTTGGTTCTTGATATGTAAAAGTAACCGTTAGGAATGTGTTTGGGAATATTTCTTCTTAATTATTTCTGATTTAGCTCGCTTTGTTTCTATGCCCACAGCCATGGAGACTGAAGCGCCTAAAGTACCAGCCAGAAAAAAAGAACCTAGCAAAAGGACTGCTGCGCAGAAGAAGCCATTGACAAGCGTTTTAGACATTTCCGATGGTGAAGAAGATGATCGGGATGATGATGATTTTGAGCTAGAAGTTGTGGCTGTCCCAGAAGAAGGAAAGAAGGGAGGAAGGAAACAGGCTGCAACCAAGGCCGCTAAAGCCCCTGCAGCAGCAAAGAAGAGAGGTGCAGCCAACAAACAGCAGGCTCAGACGTCGGGCCAGAAGCTCATAACTGATATTTTAAAGCCTGCTGAGAATTCGGGGATTGTACCGGCGAACAAGGTAAGAAGGATGAGCGCATCTCCCTTCCACAAAAAAAGTGGTTCAGTGTTGGACAGGGTTGGTAATGGAAATGAGGCAACTGGAATTGAAGACAACTCGAGTTCTACATCTGCCGGTACAGAAGAGAGTGATGTTGCGCCAGCAAGAGGAAGACCTCAGAGGGTGAACCGCAAGCAGACAAGGTACGTGCTGAGTGACTCCGAAAGTGAAAATGCCGTTGATGATTCTGTCTTCGATGAAGAGGAAGAGGACTAGACTTCTTGTTGTGTTGTCGAGGACAATTGATGAAGAGGACTAGACTAGCTATTGTGTTTCTATGGTAACTGATAACTTGGAACGGGAATCATATCTCATTTCCCTGGATATTATTGTACTACACTTTGTTGTCCGTGGTGCTTTGATTTTCTGCTAAATTGCGTTCCCCAGCAATTATCCACTGTATATGTTCCCCTCGCAATTGAATTACGCAGATTAGAAGTGTAGATATATCTCACTAGTTCACATAATTTCCATAGCAAAGAGAGATACAAAGCAGGATCAATTGGTAGAAAACTACTAGCGAGATGATGACGTGGCTGGAAAAATTCAAAGTTAATATTTATACATTTGCCGAAGAATAATGTTTCCTTATTGTTGCCCCTCATTCTCTTTAACTCCCTCACTTTTAATGCCTCTAAAAACCCCCTTTGTAACGCTTATCATTTTCATTCCCTTTTATAGTTTTCTTAAACCCAGTTGATATGACCTTTAATCGGGAACATGGAATATAGATTAAAGTAATTATTGTGAACTGCCCACAAGGGTTATTGTTGGAATATAGATTAAAGTAATTAGGGCGGAAGTGTATTCGGAGAAGAGAGGAAGACTAATAAGATAATCGGGTGCTTTCGATCTTTCACCTGTTATTTAGTGTTACGACGGGATGTATTTACAGAGAGCACAACTTGGTATATGAAATTTATCAAGCGATGATTCATTTGTGTAAGGGAAGTATGTATTTATTGCCTTGACTGCCATTAAGTTTTGGGGTCCCATTCGCCATTATCATTATAGGATAAACAAAGTAGAAAAGACTAAAACACAATGATTAAGTATTTAAAATTCAGTCAAATTCAAAACCGGCTAGTGTTGGGCTAACACCTAACCTAATACAATTGGGTTTGAATTCATAACATAACTAGGTTTTAACTATTTCAAACTCATAATAAGTACATATAAAATTTTATATTGTCTCTCCCTATTATGATAATATAGGAATCCAAAACCTACTCGTACTATATTAGGTGTCATATTATTTAATAAATTGTAAGAAGATAAGAAGACATTGTGTTTCCTTGATAAATTAAAGCCTAAGCTTTAGGTTTCAATCTTGTGAGTCTTATTGCAAATAATTCTTGTGCAAGGTTAACTCTTAATCAAGTTACCTTTTGCAATTCATCATTCAATTTGTTATTAAGAACACGTCCATAATTTCTTGGGCGTAACACCTTTTATCAAACGAGGCCTACAAATTGAATTCCTTCCCCTCAAAGTTGACAGGTGATTGGTTTTTACTTTTTAATCTCCTTCCTTTTCCTCCATTGCATTGTACTTTTATGCTACTTTCTTCGATGAAAACATGTGCAATGTGCTATTTGTTGTAAACAATTCTAGTATGAGGTTTTATGATTGGGACTTGCACTTTAAAGGAGTCTTTTTTTTTTTTTTTTTATAGCTTTTAGATGAGATTGTTTTACAATTTGTTTGTGTTTTTTTTTCAAGTTCGCAATTGCTCCTTGTGGTTTTCTGCTTCCTAAAGCCATGTAATTATATGCTTTTCGATAAATGCTTAATGGTTCTTCTTCTTCTTAGGCCATTCTTTTTTCTTTTCTTTTCTTTTTTTAAAAAATCAATTAATGCAATAGTGTGTGTTTCAATTTTCACGTCATTCATCTTGTGCAGTTGATTATTTAATCTTCTTTCATTTAATGTTCTCATATACCAATATGATTCTAACCTTATTATTGAATGGGTGAATCACAGGTCCATAATGGAATCTAAGGAAGAAAAGATACAACCTTTGCATGCTTGTTTTACCCCTATCCCTCGATCATATCCTTGGCTTGTATTTACCCAAGAAGAAAGGCAAATTTTTCTCGATGTATCAAACCATCGTTGGTACAAAGAAAGCATTCTTGAGATGATAAAAAAAGACGTCTATGTTTATTCTCATGGATGGTACGTTTTGGTTGATCAGGATTCCTATGATTGTTGTCTTTTCAATCCCATCTCGTTGGAAAAGATTCAACTACCGTCAATGGAAACCAATTATTACCATCTTTGCATTCTATCATTGCCTCCATGTGATCCTGCATGTCATATCTTGTTCATCGAATACGGAGCCAACTCTTTTGTGTTTTGTAAGCTAGGCGATGCTGAATTTACCAAACAAGAGATTGAAGATGTTGATAGCTCAAAAATAATGGCGGCAAGTTTGACTGGTGAAACTATTTATTGCTTGATATATCGAGAAAACTCTAATGGGGGAATATATATATTATGTACAATTCTATTTATAGGTTTAGAAGTTCAATTTACCTATGTGATAACAGAGCAACAATTTTTGCAAGAGGCACCAAATAGATTCTGGCCACATCTTGTTGCGGGTTGTGATCAAATCTTTTTGGTGCTCAAGGTGCTTGGAGATAGCGATATTAGTCCACCCCTCAAATTCATAGTTTTTGCAATGGATTCTTCTAAAAAGCAGTGGGTGAAGTTGAGAAGTCTTGGAGATCGAACTATTTTTCTATCTGATGAAAGTGGCATGATTTGTTTAGCAACAAATAGTAAAGTTCAAGCAGATTCGATCTACTACACATTGTTCGGTGATAGGCATTTTTATGTGTTTGACTTTAAAAATCAAACTATTACAATGTCTTTACCTTGTCCTATTGTAAGCAATTACTGGAGACTAGATTGGATAATGATGTAATCCTTTGATAAGTTTACAAAAATTGTTATGACTTGTTAATTTGTAATTTGAAACAATTTGTTTTCAGAATATATGTGATTGCTTGGTCATATGTATTGGCACTATAGTAAGGTGAGAACTCAAACAAAAGATAGGAACTCCAATTGAGCCTTATTTATAGCATCTCCCACCCAAAAAGATTTACAGAGATCAGTGCAAGCAGGTTACGAGACGGTCTTAAAAGGGCGGGATCACAGCCCTCGTCTCGTAAAGCAACATCTCGCCGAAGTACAACAATTCATAAGGACCTCTGAAAAAGTGGGCATGTGTCCTACAGTTATTGGTTCAACGAAAATTCCAAGCCGGAGAATGCCCGCATCTTTCGCGAATGTTTGCCCAAATTTCATCCTGTAGGACAAGGTTGATCTGACGACTTAAGGTTCTCATAACATCCAGCTTGTCTAGCATGGCTAATCGTGATAGACTCTTGTGTCAAATTGATGAAAAATAATACACGATTGGTCATTCTTTCTATCTGCTTTGCATTTGACTTCTTCCCAAAGTGAAAATTGAAACTTGAATAAGTTGGACCCTAATTGACTTATTAAGACCAACTTAATCCTCACTTAAGCAATACCAATTTTGAAAAAGATCCAAAAATCTATTAAGATTGCTCTTTTCACATTGACAGTGTCTATGAAAAATAAACAACATAATATGCAAAATTAAAAACAAAAATAAGTAAGTAAAAAATGGTGACAAATGTTTAAAAGCTCAAGAGCAAGGTATAACATTAGAACTCTACTTATTTTCAATTTTAGTCTTCTCTATTCTCTTGTTTTCACATTGTAAGGTATGTCATCATGTATAAATTTGACCATACAATCAAGAAAAAGAATCAAATGTTTAATTTCAATTACACCTATATTTTTTACTGTTCTATTTTTTTTAATCCTTAATTATTATGAGTGACACGTAATAAAAGAATCATTTGAGACTATTGAATTAAAATATTTATTTTATTAATGGTACAATAATCTAAGCCGGACAACATTAATAATTCAAAGAATTTGATGTTCGCATTAATGAAAAATTATGTATGGAATTTGCTTTATTTTATTATGATTTTTTTGTTTACCATTTTATAGAAAAACTTTAGGTTCTTCATTTATTTTTTTTAACATTTATGATAGTTGATCAAGATTTAGTAGAAGACCTTAAACCTTTTTTTTGGAAGGGTTTTCAATTTTTTTTTAAAAGGTACTTTCAAGTATGATTTCCCATAATTTTATCAAAAAATTTGCTTTGAGATTCTGAAATATCATTTTGGACTATGTAAAATAGTCTACAGGTGCCTATTTCAATTAAATCATACACTACTTAAACCCTCTTAGTTCGAAATTGTGACAAAACATTTAAGAATGAAAGCAACGAGTTGATGAAGTTGATGTCAGGAGTCAGGTTGGGCGTGTGTGGTAGGTATCCATACTCTCTGGTTTCCACAATCTCACATTGAAATTCCTTTTATGGACGTTTATTGCTTGGCACGCCAAATCACCAAAGACGCTAGAGACGAAGTCTCCTTCGGTAGAGGGGTTGTGTATTGAGCCTAAGACCCTCTTTGGAGTATAACAACATTGTATACTTTCTTAGTTTTATCTAAAACGTTTACTAGTTTATCCCTTTTGCTTATATGGTATATTTAATTTTTTTTTACCACCAAAATTATGAAATTTGAATGAGAGTTCATTTAATGGCACTACCCACCCAGAGAATACGTGGAATCTGACCGATTTAAAATATGAATGATGTCCAGATTTTTCGGCACATGCACACTTTATTGACAATTTTGGTGTTCATGTTGTATTTGTAGGCAACATCCGAAGCTACAGCTGAAAAGCAGATTCAGCAGCTATTGGTCCCACGGTCTCGCCGCAAAAAATTAAGAACTCGCGGTATTCGACATCAGGATGTGGAATCGTTTTAACTCTTTGCTTGTGCTACCCCGAGGATCAATTTCAAGATCATTTAAGGCTCAACTTATTGAGAAGGGGCATCTTTCTCTCTCCCCCTCTCCTTATGCTGGTTGCTTGTGCTTGAAGACTTCGTAACTTCCTTTTTCTTTCCCCACCACACCACCGTCCTCTCGCCGCCACCAACCCAAAAGCCAAATATTCCTCCCATGGGTGAAAAGAATCACCGCACGAGATTTTGATTTTATTAGCAATTCCGGTAAAAGCTGAAAGCGGATGGCACAGTTTCTATCAAATTCCAGGCTCGACTAATTTAGAAGTGGCCTCTCGCTCTCTGTCTACGGGCTGCCTGGGCCCTGGCGACATTTTAACGCCATTGTATGTTAATTCCTGAGGTACAGTAGAATGGTTAAGTCCAAACCCCACGAGAGAAATAAAAGGAGAAAATCCTTCCATCGGTTCAGCAGGTTCTTGTAGAATTTTGATTGTAATAATATTTTTTGCAGTACCAGTATAATATGAAAGCAGAAGGCACTGTCAATCAAATTAAGCGGCTGGTTGAATTTTAGCCATCTCTCCTCTATATCAATAAACGAAAGTTTGTGCTGACCATCTATTGCCTTTGTTCTTCCTTTCTTAAAAAAAAAAATTAAATGCTTATTTAATCCTTACGTAATCAAATAACAGCGAAGATGTCCTAAAATGTAGACTCAGCTTTCATCGGAGGACCAAAATTGCCACGTTCAAAAAACCCAAAACTCTGTGCAACGTTGGGAGGAAGGCAAAGTATGGACAGGAGAATACTAGGACAATTAAAGTTTTCAATAAATTGTTCTTTAAGGGCGGGCCCTGGCTCAGAGGCCTTCTCTGAGCCAAACCCAAATTCAGTTTCCTAGCATAATTGGGTTGTAACTATTTTAAATCCAAATTGATTTTGTTTATCCTTATCATGATAATTTGTGAATCCAAAATCTACTCGTATTAGGTTAGGTATTAGACTATCTAATAAATTGCAAGAGGATAAGAGGACATTGTATTTCCTTAAGAGATTAAAACCCAAGCTATAACATCTCTTAAAAAGCTTTAGGTTTCAATCTTGTGAGTTTTGTGTGTGACTTTGCCTACAAACTAGACTTCTTCTCCTCAAAGTCAACCGGTGAGTGGTTTCTGCCTTTCAATCTTCTTTCTTTTCCTCCTTCACATTGTACTTTTATGTTAATTCTTTGACGAAAACCTGTCCACTATACTATTTGTAGTCAACAATTCTAGTAAAAGGTTTTACAATTTGGGACATGCACTTTGGATGAGTCTTTTTTATTTTTTTCCTTGTCATGTTTTATATGAATTGTAATTCATACTTTTGAGGACGTATGTTTTCTTTGTAATTTCTTTATTATGTCTTCTTCTTTTATTTTTAATAAATTTCAGATGAGATTGTTTTACAATTGTATTTGTGCCTTTTTTTTCACTTTACTATTGCAAAGAATTCTTGTGTAGACTTAATTCTTAATTAAGTTATTTTTTGCCACTTAGTATTCACTTTGTTATTAGGAGCACGTTCATAATTTCTTGGGTGTGATACGGAATTGTTGAATAAGGCCTACCATCTGGACTCCTTCCATTCAAAGTTGATTGGTAAGTTATTTTTGCCTTTAAATCTTCTTTCTCTTCCTTTCTCGCATTGTACTTTTATGTTATTTTTTTTTATGAGAACCATGTGTAATGTACTTTTTGTAGTCAATAATTCTAGTTAAAGGTTTTATAATTTGGGATATGCACTGAACTTCTCACTCCCAAAGTTCACTAGTGAGTAGTTGATCTTGTTCCTTTCTCTTAATTCTTTTTCTTCTCCTTGTCCTTGTGTTCTACTTTTATGTAACTCTTCTTCAATGAAAATATTATATACTGGAAGAATTAGAAATTCTAGGAAACAAGACTTTGTAGTTAAACAATTCTAGTTAATGGTTTTGTTATTTGGGAGTACAATTTTGATAAATCATCTTCTTTACAATGTCCTTTTTGTGTCCTTTTTTTCTCTATTGACTTCAACACATAAAGCAAATGGTAATTCTATTAAAAATTGCATTTGTGTTCCTCTTTTTGCAATTGTATTTTTGAATGGAACTTTTTATTCAGGTGCAAGTAATATGTCGGTTTGCAAGCAAATGGATGAAAAACTTGAAGAGCCAAAAAGGTTATGGTCTGACCTTCCACCTGAGATTCTATGCATAGTATCATCGCATCTATTTGTTGGGGATTTTACTACCTTTCGAGCTGTATGCAAATCATGGCAATCATGCACCTCTCTTATTCGACAAGTGCCACTCCTAATTGATTCTCCTCATTCTCTTTGTCCGTATTTGCTATCAGTGGGCTACTATAAATGCAGATTTTATCATCCTACTTACTTTGGTGTTAATTGTGCTGATATTCCAGAATTATATGATGTGCATATTCACTTCTCAAAGTATGGTTGGTTACTCTTAAGTCGAGATTGTGGCCTTAACATCTTTTTCTTCAATCTCTTCACAAAGCAAAAGGTTGAACTTCCTAAATATAAGAAGGAGTATGAATTTCGAGCAATGTGTTTCTCCTCTCCCCCAACTTCTTTAGATTGCTTTGTTTTGGGGATGTGTAAGAAGTCTATTATTGGCTTCATTAGACGTGGAGACAAGGATTGGACTTATCGCACTTCAATTGGGGAAGAATTTTACATGTTTGTATCTAATCCGGTTTTATACAATGGGTTATGCTACTATATAGATATTGAAGGACATTTACGAGTTTTTGATCCAAGCGCCAACCCACCTGAATTGACTGTATATGCTTCTAAAACTCCCCTTTTGGATGAGATGCATGATTCAAGGTCTCAAAAATACTTAGTGGAAAGTGATGATGGTAAGCTATATATAGTGTTTGTGGTCAAAGAAAAGGAGACACCAATTTATGTTTTTGAAGTGAAGGTTTCTAATTTGTTACAGAGAAAAGGTTATAAACATTGGAAAGTGGGTTGGCGTAGAGTGAGAAGCTTGGGAAATAGAATGATGTATCTCAGTAGAGGGGGATCTTTCGTAGAAACAGCTATGGCTAGAGGGATGAGTAATAAGATATATTTGCCCATGTTTCAAGGCAATATAAACATTTTCTACTCCTTTAGGACATCCAGGCTTCAATCATTCATAGGAAGTTATTCCAGCAAAAATTTTTACAACGTTCAAGAACCAGCGGAAGCTTGTTGGATAAGGGGCATGCCAAATGGGGCATCCAACCATATGTTGGAATGGTGAAGAATAGAACATGTGATAAGATGTCTTTCTATTTGACTAATGACTTGCTAGGAATAAACTATATTTAGATATACCTTCATTCAATTGTATTTCAATTTGGTTTTTGTTACTTGAACACGACTTCATATAATCAAAGGTTGATTTGAAGCTTGCAAAATATTTGTGCCTTTCTTTTTGTTAGTAAAATTTTCATATTATCAAGGACTAATGTAAAGACCTAATCATAGTCTGCATCCAATATATATATCTTTGTATCCTTTTATGAAAGGCATTTACTTTCTACTACAAAACGTTCATTTCATCCAATATTTGTAACACTTACCACACCATCATTTATTTTTTTTTCCCCAGACTACAAATTACTTTTTCCCTAAAACTCACGACACTATCTTCGTCTCACTCACCTCTCTTATTCTTTTATGATGATATATTGTAAGTCTTTCTTTTCTAGATAATACTTGATCAGTCCATTCAGCTAACTTTCTGTGTTAGCTCATGTAGAATGTTAGCCAGTCACACCTATGATTGATGGTTGTTGAAACCGCTCGCTATCTTTCCTTACCTTAAGCACCACCGCACATAGCAGGCCAAACACCTCCAGCATTTACAAGTCCTTAGTTCTTGGTATTTCCAATTTTCATTACAAAAAAAGGGGTTACATTTTAGGTTTCCGACCATAATATGGACATTAGACTTTTCTCTCCTATGCACTAGTACAGGGTTTTCATGAGAAAAAAGAGGGTTACATTTAAGGTAGTAATGCTTAAGTAAATTTTTTTTATCTTTAGGTTCCGCTTTTTAGGCAGTAATGCTTAAGAAATTTTTTTATTCGTTTTACAATAATGTTTTCCCATCCTTTTATGACTCTGTTAGTACAAAGTTGATTGAAAAGGAGACCCAATGTTGTTGTACTGGACAAAGAATGATTTGGGCCTTCAAAACGAGGCCCACCTTGTGAGATGGGGATTTAGAAGTTCCGTGAGGTACGAGTTCCCACTAATCATTTGAGTTGGAAG
>CM052358.1:16890852-17062930 GCA_028551475.1 Casuarina equisetifolia
TAGTACATCTTCCATCTCTCAACTTCTTCCAAACTCACAACCTGAGAAATTATGGTAGTAGATAAATACCAGCAGCAGATTTTCTGATAATTAGTTACTGGAATCAGTTAAATCCTCCAAGTTAAATTAAGAAGTAATCAGATTGTGCTATTCAAAATAACCATTGTAATCATAAATTTACCAACAGTAATCATTCTTCTTTACCAACAAAATTTCACTTGTACATGAACTCAACAGTCACTCTAAGATCTGCGCAGTTCATAAGTATAAGCTGGGTAAGCCTCATATCTCAAAGACAACACTAAAAGACCTTTGGTCTGCTTGTTTTTCAGAGACCTCCTTTTCAACTTGTCTGAAGAAATCAACCACACTGGAATGGTAAATATATCTTTCTACAGACAAGCAAATGCCATTCAACTATTTGAGATTCAGAGGAAAAGATGACACATACTCCACAAAAAACAAGCAATCAGAGCAATAGGACTAGTTATACTCACACCACAACTCTTCTGAAGGGATAGACTGCATAAAAGCAGGTGATTTGTACATAGAACACGGGCAATAATAGGAAAGTTGTACATAATTTTCACAGTTAATCAAATTATTCTCGCAAAAAATAGAAATGAGTATTAGCATAACTCATCCTGAATATATTGTTGAATGGATATGAAGTTGTTCTATCACAAATAACACCGCGATGGTTGGATAATCAACTACATACTTCTTACCACTTTCCTAGTTTTCGAACCATCTAGAAAAGCACCTCTTAGACGTTTATGAATTACATCCATTTAATTTGCCTTTACGTCACTTCACACTCCACATCCACCCCACATCTTTTCGCCGAAATGAATGGAATCTTTATATTCTCTATAATTAGAATTTAGTTCATATCAGAAGATCCTGTCAATGGACAATATACCATAACGATCTTACTCTTGCAATTTCTGAAAAAGAAATAGGATTGTGAGAAGGTGCGCGTAATTTATTGTCCTCCCTATGGGTAGCGAGTACGACTTTAGACTTTTGAAGAAGGGAAAGGTTTAGACCCCTCTATTGGGGAAATAAATCAAATGAATTTAATTCACGATTATCTGGTTATCATCTGCGGAATGAGGGAGCTTAATCACGTGTTTGATCCACACATTTGGGACAAAACAAGCCCAATCTAGTTACTCCCACTTCAACCACAGCCAAACTAAATTAGAAACCCAATAACATGTACTAAGACTTCAATCTCATACCCAGCAGTCACTTTGAAGAACCTAAAACGGCAACAAAAACCCTAATTCATATATAACCCGTAAGCCCCGAAGTTAAGCCTTCTTCAGTGCATTCCATGTAATTGGAAAAAGCATCCTCACAAGAAAAAATAGGTCTCAAAAATAAACCAAAGCCCTTCCATTCGATGAAAACTGAGTGTATCTGATTGGACCAAATAGAGGAAAGTTCTCTCTAGAATTGCCTCAAATCAAGCTACAGGATCACTTTAATAAAGAAAAGAAAAGAAAAAACGTAGAGCTTATGGATAAGAATCGACATGGTTTGACAATTAGATGCCATCCGCAAACCCTAGCTCAATGATGATTTCGCCTTCTGCATTTCCTCCAAGCCATAAACACTCTACTGAACAAGAATGCTGCGTAATGAACAAGCGAACAGAAAAAAAGAGAATGAAAAGAAGAAAAAAGCGTACCGATCAACGAAGAACAACGTCGTTGAGGCGAGAGAGAGTGAGAAGGCTACAGCTTTCAGTTCGCGTATTTCTTCTCTCCCAAGGAAAGAGTAACGAGGCTCAACCGTAGTTTGTTTTTCTTTCCTCTTTTCCTGGGAAGATAATTATTCTTATTTTATATTTCTTTCTTTTTTTCTCTTTTTAATTAAAGAAAGAAAGGTTGCTAATGCAGGTAAACTCGCTTTTTCTGTACGCAATCTTGAATTTACTTTGACCATCAAATTCCCAGGGGCGCGTTCCATTCACGCGCCATTCAACGGTCGGTCTCTCCTTCCGCCCTTCCGTGCTTCCCTACTTCCACTCCTGCTCCGGCCAGGACTCCCTCTCTCCCTCTCTCCTCTCTCTCTCTCCTCTCTCTCTCTTTGTCAAAGTTGCTTCTTGTATTATATTTAGAACATGCTATTTGACCCATTGTCGCGAAAGCAAGAATGTTGGAGAAGACCAAGCACAAGAAGATCTCTATTAGCGAAGAAGACACCTCCAGTCTCCTGCAACGGTTCAATCCTTCTCCTTCTTTTTATGTTGCGGGTTCTTTTTCTTTTATTATCGTTTTTTATGGGATTCATTATGGGTGACGGGTTGTGGATTTGATGGGGGTTTGTGGGATTCTGGGTAGGTATACGGCGACGACGGTCCTGGCGTTGCTTCAGGAGGTGGCGCATTGTGCGGACGTGAAAATCGACTGGGAGGCGTTAGTGAGGAATACTTCTACTGGTATTTCTGATGCTAGGGAGTATCAGATGCTATGGCGTCATTTAGCTTATCGCCACCCTTTGCTCGATGAGTTCGATTACGGGGCTCAGCCTCTGGTTAGTCTACGACTTCTTGTACTGATGGAAATATTGTTGAGAACTTGTACTTTCCTCTATGCAACTATGTTTGAATGCGGAAGCCTGATAGTTTATTAGAAGTGATCGATGGGGGGATGTGGCCGGTTGTTGTGAGTAAATAGGGTTTGTGAGCATTGGAACATGACAAAGTTCATAGTTTGGTATTTGAAGATCTGGCTGTAATGAGATGAATTTGATGTAAAATTACTGCTGCATACTAGCTGTATTGACATGCAGCGCACTGGTAAGAGACATTGACAATGTTATGAGTTTTAAGGATTGGGAAATTCTTGAAGAGCGTCATGTTTTTGGGGATTTTGGAAAACATCTTTGGTTCTATTGTTTCAGGCTCCATATGACTTTTTGGAACGCAAGTCCGAGATGTGATGTTCTTCGGGGGTATTAAGAAAAAGTAGGAACAACCCAACTTTGTGCTTTTTCTTGCCTGACTGGTGAACAATTGCCAACTTATATTTGACACCGGATATTCTATATACTTTGGAAGTACTATATGAAGTTTTCTAATCACGAAAGGGCATAACATGAAAAATGTCTGTTTTGGTCATTTTCATTCCTCTTTTCTCTCTATGTGGAAGTAGTAGGGATCTGTATGTGATGATAGTGATTAAACCCTGCAGAGCTGTTTTCCACTCATTTATCCATCCACTTACCATATGTTGTTTAGAAATTTATGTTATGAATAACAAATATATCAATAAGATACTTAAGTTGTTATGCAAACTTGCTTTAGAGATTTATTTTCTTCTTACACACTCCATTCTTGAGTGAAGCAGTGGCCATATCTACTCCTATCATGGTATGGTAGAAGTGCATTGATGTGCAATTATAACAGAAGTCTGTCATATTTAGATTAATTAAACCATCTTTCTTCTGCAAGAGAGACTTTCCCAATGCCATCTTGCAAGTACGACTTAAAGCTGCCCCAAGAATAAACTTATTGCCACATGCTCTGCTTTTTACGTAAGACACATCTTTTATGTTACACTGATGTTAGAGTTGGCTTTCAGGATGATGATAGCGACTTAGAATGTGATATGGAAGCTTTCCCCCCTGTTGGTGGTGAGGCTTTGACAGAGGCTTCAGCATGTGTTAAGGTACGATGAATAAACCGCATCTTGAATGACTGATTTGCTCTGGAACTCTTCACTTTGTATTTCCCAGCACCCTTTTGTGGGACTGGCTTCCGCTTAATGAAACTGACTATTTCTTATTATCGAATAACTTGGGTGGCCAAATAATCCTGCTATTTTTCGTTTGGAATTATGCTCTGTTGACAAAAAAATTCAATGCAGACATTTGTAGGCCCCCACAAGTAAATAGGAAGCCTTGATGTAGTAAAATATCTCACTGTTCAGAATCGCACGAGGATTAAAGATTTAAACACAGATAGGCCATCTCAAGACATGCCTACTGGCTTAAGTATGTACCATGTAATTGCCATTAACTTATTGATTCTGATCTGCAGTAATTCCACGATAGGGGTTTTAGTATTCTCAAAAGTTTCAAGCTTAGGAAACAAAAGATGCGGGCAAAGACTAGGCCCTCCCCCTGAGCTAACCTATTCTCAAATTCCCACCTGGGACATATAGAAAATCTGAATGTCTTTATTCTATGTATGGGTCATGACTACAGAAGAAATTTCATAAAATTCTTTGGTGGACATTTCTGAAATTTTAATTGTTTGCATTTTTAATTTTAGCAAAGGTAATTCTAGCTGTATAAGTGTCCAGGTTGCGTCCATCTTGATTTACTTACGAGGTATGCCAAGAAGGCTGAACATTGGTATCTGTTCAGTCTTTTAGATTGTGTACCTTTACTGGTATGTCTTCTTTTATGCATACCATAGCGAGTCCATATTTGTGAACAGTCACTGTGCCTGAATCGTTTGTTGGCCCTACCGATTCATAGATTCTAATTCTCTCCCACTTATTCTAATTTCGCTCAGGTGCTAATTGCTTCTGGTTTACCAAGTGACGCTAGTCACCCAAACAGCTCGACAGTTGAGGCTCCATTAACTATAAACATACCTAATGGACCATCATCTAGTGCTCCCTTCGAAAATTCAGAAGCCACTTCTTCTATCCAAGGGATGAATATTACAGTTCCCGTTTCTGTTCAGAAACAATCCCTTCATGCAGCAGCTATACCTACTGAAGTATTGGATACAAATGGATCAACCAATGGCAACATACCTCCGAGGAGGAAAAGAAAACCATGGTCGGAGGCAGAGGATTTGGAGCTCATTGCTGCTGTGCAGAAATTTGGTGAAGGAAATTGGGCAAATATTCTAAGGGGAGAGTTCAAGGGTGATAGGACTGCTTCACAGCTATCTCAGGTTGTTTTCCTATTTCAACTGACCCTTTTAACATCACATGTTTTTTATCCCTTTGTACTTTTTCATCTATGCCTGTTCCTACTGCAGCTTGATGCATATTCATTGGTTCTTTCCTTTCTGTGACTATTAACTGCGAATAAATTGCATAAGCTGGGCATCACCAGCTTTGACAACCGAGGGCTGTACAGGAGTCAAACACTGTGGTCTTTGGGGCCTTCCAAAATCACATAGCAATGACTACTGGTTTTGTCTTTTCATTGCGTTAGTTCTGTTATTTTATCATTAGTGAATGTCATGCTGATTTTACAGGATGTTTACACAATTTTTCTAGCAAACTTTAATTTTCCGATGGTTAGTTTGAACAACAATCTGGGTCGTGGACCTAAAACCATCATCTTTTCTACAAAGAGGGATAATTGGAGACCACTCTTGAAGAACTCTTACGTTATACTTACTATGGAACTCCTGATTATGTTCTTGATTCATATTTCTGCATCATCTAGATGAGATTTTTTGCTTGGCCTTGGTTGAGACGTAGTTAACCATACTGCAAAATCTATTGTCAACGCCAGTCAGGATTTCTGGGTTTTTACCACTTTTCCCTGTTTCATATCGCTGTGCCAGATTTTTTTTTCTTTTTTTTTTTTTTCTATGTGTTATCAGTTTTGATTTCATTAGTGGACACCCTGAATTGTGTCATGAAACTCCCATCTGTCCATTCACCTCTTGGCAACGGTGTTGCAGTCACACCTATGTTCTCCAGATGATCAAATCTCCTGAATGGTGGTAGAAAGTAGATCATGCCATTAAAACTCGATGTTTGTCCAATCTTAGAGCTTTCTCCTTCTGTACTTCTTTCTCTTTTGCCTTTTTTCATTCATGGTTTTTTATTTTTTTATCTTTATCTTTTTTCTTCCTGTTCTCTATTGTACTGATTGTGATGAGTTCTTTACCCTCTTATGCAGAGGTGGGCCATTATAAGGAAGCGACGTGGAAACCTGAATGTGGGACCCAACTCCACTGGCTCACAACTTTCTGAGGCAAGGCGAGCAGCTCATCATGCAATGTCCTTAGCCCTGGATATGCCAGTTAAAAACTTAGCGGGTCGCGGTGGTAATAAGTTCCCCATTTTATTCTATTTCTGGTTTATTGAAGAGCCTGGCAAACAATTTATCAAATACCTAGCACTTCATGATTTATCTGCCCATTTTACTTCTCTTCAACTATTTGCAGGACTTAAATTGTTTATTTCAAACCATTACCCTTCCCCCCCTCCCTGCAAAAGAAAAAGGGAAAAGTATGTATCTTGATTAATTGGTGGTTTTAGCTCCTCTGTAAACCGTTTATCAGTTATCCCTTAGATTCTAGTGAAGTTCAGTAGCAGCTGATGTAGCCTTTTCATCATAGCCATCAATATCTAGTGGAAGTCTCCAACACTTGCCATGATTTGATTACATGGAGACCATACATGCAACGAGAAAGATGTGGTTACTATAAAGACATATTTTTTCTTTTCTATTATTATTGTGAGAAAAATGAAGTGGTATGGTTTATTAATTATCAGTAAGATTTATTAGGTTAGATTTGACAAGGTGACCACATGAGGATTTCTGAGAGGATGAGATAATACTGTTCTCACAGCTTTAATCTTGCAACACTTTGAACTTACAAATTATCAATCTGTGATGAATTCTCTGAATAATTACCTTTATTCATGCTCAATAGCTTTTAATTTTTTATGTATTAACATATTTTGTTACCTTTATTTCCAAATATGGGTGATCTCTGCTTGAATTATGACAGTTGGCACAAATACAACCAGCAACTATGTGCCTCCTCCTACATCTGCTGAAGCTACTGTGGCTGGCAGCAGCAGCTTTATACAAACTCAGGACCAGTCTCAACAAGGCCCCATCCCTACAAAATCAGCTGCGGTGGGATCATTGGGTTCCACAGCAAAGCCTTGGGTGCCCCCAAAAACCTCTTCAACAATTCCTACTATTGGTTCAGATTCTGTGTTAAGAGCAACTGCAGTTGCTGCGGGTGCTCGCATTGCTTCTCCATCAGATGCTGCATCATTTATCAAGGCTACTCAGGCTAAGAATGCTGTTCATATCAAACCCACAGGTGGTTCTTCAACCAAACCCTCTGCACCTGGCCTTGGAGCCGCACCAAGTTCCCCCTGTCCTGCTGTCACTGTCACCGCCACACCTAGCGCTTCACATCCTGGTTCAGTAAAACCAGCCTCACCAAATGTTCAGCATACTCCATCCGCTTCTGCCTCATCGTTAAATATGTTATCTGAGCAGACTAATGCTGTTAGCTCTAGTATTTCTTGTGAACTCCTGCCAGAGGTTAAGACTGATGAAGAGTTCAAAGTCTCTGAGTCCAGCTATGCAGAGCAAGTCCAAAAAGACGGAGCTTCTATCTTAGGAAATGCAGAGTCTGAACAAGTTCAAGAAGATAAAGTGTCGTCATCAGACACCAAAGTTGAGTGCATAAAGGAAGCAACTGATGTTAAAAATCCTAACAATTCTGTGAACATAAAGATGGCTGAGAGTGATCACTAAGCTGTTATTCATACCCAGTTGAACCAGACAAAGGACAAAGGACAAACAACAGAACGATGATGGAATGGCCGGCTGCACCTTGAGGTGAACTGATGGAATGAAGGCACAAAAAAGAAAAGAAACAGGCAGTTTTGTCAAGCGTGATGCCGACGAACAGCTGGATGTTTTAAGCAAAGGAGTTTGAGAACTTGTGCAAACGAACAGAATATTTTTGGTTTGTATGCTGAAATCCTTTTAGGGAATTATTTTGATGTAAATCTAGATGCTAAAGAAAAATGTATAAATCAAATGACAGGATGTGCATCTTTGCCAGTGGTGATATTTGTTTTTACAATTTCTTTTGGGTAACTGAAGTGCCGGGATGCGTTTGAGCATTCAGGATGAATATACCTTGAAGTGGATGATCTCACTTTGTAAAAGGGTGCTACCCTGCTATAAGAGAGAGAGAGAGAGAGAGAGAGAGAGAGAGAGAGAGAGAGAGAGAGAAAGGAACATATGGGATCGTCGGGTAAGTAGTTGGTAACAGAATCAATGATCATCCTGGAGGTAAAAGGTTCTCATCCTGGAGGTAAGAAGAAAGAAGTTAGACACAACGGCTGATTCCATTAGAACATGCAAGAAACTGACATGTATGGGCGTTTTATTGTTCCATCCCTTGAGAAAACTGGCATCTCAATGATCAGTTTTTGGTCCTAATCTTCAACATTTTCTCATGTATAGGTGTTTTTGGCCGTTTTGCCCTTAAATGGTTAAAAAAAAAAAAAAAAAGGGAAGGAAGTACAAAATGTAAAGATTCAGCTCCCTTCCGCTTGACTTCTGGAAAAGTGGCAATTTAGTCTGATATATGGGGAGGAGATTCCAGGGTAATAAGCACTAGAATTTGCACTAAAATTCCAGCTTGAATTTTGGTAAATGTTTCGGATTAAGACCTTCTGTTTGGCCCTAAATCGTGTGGATTGCAGATGCAGAGTTATGTTTTCCAACAGCAACACATTGCTATCGGAATCTATAGGAAGAGGAAAGGTGATACCCCAGGATTCATTTAGCCACTCAAAAGTTTATGAAGTCACAAAATTATAATTCGGATAATTATGTCTGAAATTGAGCGAAATTGAAATTCTTGTTCGGCACTCAATTTGCTAGATAGGCGCATTCGCCGCATATTTGTGCCCTCTCCGTTTTCTTTCATCTTTCTGCTTGCCCAAATTAAAGGAACGAGGGCAACAAGGAGTGGGGTGGAAATCCTTCAACATAGATGGCATCTTTATATGACAAACAGATAATAATAAACAAATTCCTCTACCTGTGTTTATAACCAAACTTACAAAACCAACAAACCCTCTGCACTTTCTACCTGCAAAGGAATTTAAGATTCAGTATCAACAAGACGATATTCTAATCAACGAGTTTTAAACGCGAAGAAGCAAACAAGTGGGAAAAGGCTAATCTACATAGGGAGTCCAGCTGCTTCTTTCTGCAATGCTGCAATCACAAATGAGTAGATTGCTGGCTTTTGCTTCTTCGACTTAAATAAGAAAGATCTCAAGGGATGAGCACAACTTGTCGATTGTTTCTAACACCGAAATCCTGAGGTCCTGTCCAACTGTACCAGTGTCTTCTGAAAGTCACACTACAGTGAAACGGTGCCATTGAGGCATGCTTGCGGTTCATAAGAAACTTTGTTATCCTGCTTCATATTAAGTCCCTTAGCTTGGTACATAAAATATGTTCAACAGGGAAGGGATCTATTTTTCCCTGGATCTACTATGTTTCAAACAAAAAAAATCGTATTCATCAGAAACCTTCAGTATGCTCACACAATTGAGGCCTAATATTCACCAAGCTCTCTTTTTCTGTTTTGGTGTCTGCAATGAGATTCTTCGTAATCATTTTCTATGCTGCATCTCTCCGAGATGCAAAAAAGGAAACCTTCCAATGCTCAACACTAAGGTATGAGGCGAAGCCATTCTTCGTCCAGAAACAATCATCTCACAGTAGTAGAACTAATCTTCCAAGTGCGTTAAGATTCTGTGGCAGAAAGCTTCAAATAAGTGATGCAACCACTTAATTAAGCCATAAAGATTTGCATGGGAAGTAAAAATGTGATCATTCACATAGGATAGAAAAGAAAAAACTAGTTAAAGATCCTAATGATAAGATACTGTTCTCATATATACCCCACAAGACTACTGGTCCTCTCTCTTTCCCTCCCTCATGTTGAGTATAAGATAATCTTACCAATGGACTAAGTAACGGAATAACCATAACAAGTTCCTCACTTGCAGTATCTGGTATGACAAGATAGAAAGGGGAAATGCTGCAAAGCACAAAAGGCACAAGATCCAGACTGGAAGAATTGGAGTTAACCACATTTGACACCTACAGAATGATATCATCCAAATATAATCCCGAGAGAAGAAAAAAACAAAAACAAAACAAAGATAAAAAATCTACCATTTTATAAATCTTATCTCAAGGGCCATCTTTTGCAAGAAAGCCTTTAGCTAACATAAGAAATGAATATACAGAGCAGACTACCAAGAAGTACTTAGAGAAAGACTATTAAAAACTTGCTCAGGTGAGTACTACTGGAAATGCAGAATTGCATCAGCGATCCTTTTCTTAAGATACATGGTATTATGCAGCACATAATTTAAGTTCTGGGTGAGATTTGTTCAGTTCTGATAAAAACTCGTGCCATGAAATGCTTGCCTCCTTCACTGCTCCCCGGGAAAAATTGGGCAGAATCTCCATAA
The DNA here is from genome assembly GCA_028551475.1 of Casuarina equisetifolia. Lineage (NCBI taxonomy): Eukaryota > Viridiplantae > Streptophyta > Magnoliopsida > Fagales > Casuarinaceae > Casuarina > Casuarina equisetifolia. The sequence continues at coordinate 16,901,100 of CM052358.1, forward strand.
TATCGAGATCTTCTGACACATCACAGAGACACGTTAAGATTGTATCAATTATTTCCGAGTTCAGCACAACCCCTTTATCTGACATTTGATGGAGCAGGTCAATTATTGCTTGGGTTTCACGCTTTGAAGCAAAGCCCTTGAGTAAAGAATTATATACTGAGGCATCTGGTGTAAAGCCACTTGCTATCATTCTCTCAAAAATACTTTTAGCCTCTTCCAGTAGACCCAGATTTGACAGTCTATTTATTAAAGTCGAAAAGATCAAATGATCAGGAGCTAAACCCATTTTATCCATGTCCAATAGCAACTCCTTTGCAGATTGGAAATCTCCAGCTTTGAAATTTGCATTGGCAATGATGGTATAAGATGCAACATCTGGTGCATGGGCTGACTTTCTCATTTCTTGAAACAGCCTCCTAGCTTGCTGCAAGCTACCCTCTTTACACAAGGAAGCCATCAATGTATTGTAGTCAATCACTGTAGGACTAAGCCCACAAATCCTCATTTTGCAAAAAAGACCCTTAGCAATACTAAGCATATGCATTTTGCAGAAACCATCGATTACGATACTATATGTAGTTGAGTTCAGAAGAAGTCCTGAGTCCAATGCATGTTTCCATAGCTCCATCGCTTTGTCAATTATTCCTGCCTTCAGATACCCCCCAATCATATAATTGTAAGTTACAATGTTACCTGAAATCCCCCTTTCAACCATCAAATGATATATCTCCACAGTCTCATCAAGACGGCCTTCCCTGAAGAATCTGTGAATTAAGAAGTTAAACGTTGTGAGATCTGGTTCAACGTAGCTCTGGCTATTCAAAATAAACTTTAAGAGTTTCATTGCCTCATCAACCTTCCCATCATCACAAAGCCCCATCACCAATGTATTGTAAGTAACCAAATCACACTCTGCCCCCTTCTCAGTCATCGTTTTGCATATTTTAAAAGCATCACTAAGCATACCTTCCTTGCATAGTCCGTTGATCATAACATTATATGTTTGGGTACTAGGTTCTATACCCTTCTTAAGCATCAAGTTCAGCATCTCGATGGCTTTCCCAGACCTCCTATCTTTGCAAAGACCTTCAATTAACCCAGTAAATGTAACAACATCAGGGCGAATTCCACATTCTGCCATATCATTCAGCATCGCAGTGGCCTCTTCCCAACGCCCCATCTTACAGAGATTATGTGTTAAGGGGTTATATGTAACAACGTTGGGGAGAATTCCCTTTTGCAACATCTCATCAAATACTTCTTTCGCTCTATCAATATTTCCTTCATAAGAAAGGCCACTTATAAGGGCACTGTAGACAAAAACATCCGCATCAAGACCTTTCTTCTTCATCTCTTCCAAGAAATGCATTGCCTCATCAACTCTACCATCCTTGCAAAGACCATCTACCAAGGTGGCGTACGTTACCAAGTTTGGGTGACAATCTGCCGCCTCCATATCAACAAACAAACATACCGCTTCTTCCAATTTCTTCGCCTTGCAAAGTCCATTTATAAGTGTGTTGTAACTAACAACATCCGGTGATACAGAATTCTTCTCCATTTCACGTAACAAGACCATTGCCTTCCCAACCTCACCTTTTTGGCACAAACCCTTTAATATAAGATTCATACCAAACACATTAAAACTATAACCACACTTCACCATTAACCCCATCACCCCAAACGCAAATTCCGGCTTCCGGTAGCTCACAAAACAATCAGTTAAACCTCTAAGTGGTAGAAAACTTGGCGAGACACCAACATGGATCAACTTCTTACAAACCGAAAAGGCCAAGTCATAATTTTTCGACTTGGCAAGCGCATCAACAAGGAAATTGCAGGTCGAATGAGAAGGCAAGAGGCAATAACTGATGGCACGGTGAAAGAGTGAAACGGCCTTGGAGAATTGAGGATTGGGTTTTTCACAAAGTGATCTTATTTGGATGTCTATGTCAGTACCCGAAGCGAAAGCTGGCATTGAAGAGAAGAGCTTGAAGTAAGCACTCAGCCCATGCAAATTAGTGGGAACATTAGACTTGGGGGGAGAATTTAACAATGCTTTTCTCATCATCTTAAAGAGCGGGATTGAAATCACATGAGAAAGAACAGAAACAACGAATGCCTAACTTGCGAGGAAAGGCGCTTCTTTACCTCTCTTGCACGGTCGATGTCGGAGCTGAAGAAGTGGTGGACTCCGGAGCATGGCCGCTTTAGGGCTCGCCCCCAATTTTAGACTTCGGCGCTTTTTCCTTGTTCTTTAGCTGTTCTGTTTTATTTTTCTGAAATATGCTCGTCTCTACGTTGACGAGATATTTATCAATATGTTGACGAGAACAAATGCACAACGTGGTCAGGCAAGGGGTACGGATACTGGGAGAGCTTGAAAATTGCATAATGCTTCTGGTTGAAATTACAAAATACAACTTTTTTTTTAAGAAAAAAGATAATCGAATTGATGAATTACCCTGTAGAAAAAAGAAAATGCTACGGACAAACAAAAATATAAAGGAAACTTGGATAATTTTTTCTCTGCCTTTCCATTGAAAGTTATGGCCTTTTAATAGGCTTTATAAGCTGTGCATATAATAATAATAGTAATAATAATAATAATAATAATAATAATAATAATAATAATAATAATAAATAAAACAAAGAGAGAAACTGGTTAAACAAAATAACATAAAATAAATCTTGGCTTCAGCCCTTAACTCCTTTAAATCTGGCTAACGTTGATTATCAAAATATTCTCATGCTTGCTAACTATGGAATTTGCCTCATATTACTCGAGTAATAAATATCTTCCTTGAATAAGCATTATGATATTGAACCATTATTTATTTGTTGAGTTTTAAGCTATTAAGTCCTTTAAGTCTAGTTAATGTTGATTACCAAAATATTCCTATGCTTGCTAATAATGAATCTACCCCATATTACTTGAGTAACTAGTAATCTTCTTGAATGGATATAATTAAGTTAATGAGGATCTTTACCAAATCCATGCCCCTTTAGGATTAGATAGGACCTCCATCAATTTGGTCTCTTGAAGGCTATCCGAAACTCGTGCTTATACAGAGCGAGCACCTGTTGAAGTATGCACTTCACCGACCGTCCCATCATATAGGTCAAACCTTGGAAAAAATGGGTATTGCTATCTTCAATCTTGGTGACCACATCAAGACAATAAGCTAACCACCCAAATCATAAAGATAAGGTCATCATGGAAGCCTACATGGATAAAATGGTCATAAATTGTAAAATGGGCAGTGGATTCCATGGATCTTATCTACACAACTCAACTATCATAAATACTAATAGCCTATAAATAAGTTTGAGAGAAAGCTCTTAATGTACATCTGACTACTTCCCAAATATGTTGTAAGGTGTAGTAGGGCATTTAGGCCCTGCAACAATGACTTCTAAACCATTTTTTGATGTCATTGTCTTTGTCTCGTATATGTTTGTATTACAATGATTTTAATTATTATTTCTCTAATTTTTTGGTTTATGTTTAAACCACTTCTTAAGGTGTTTTCCAGTTATTGTTCTAGCATTATATTTCTTCTATTATCTACTACAGACTTGTTATTTTTTTGTTCAATTTGTCCATCAAACCAAAGTATCAAAGGCTACAAACTCTTATTTTTTATTGGTATTAGAACAGGGATTATCAAGTCTATGGTGTTATCTTACCTCTATTTTTCAGGCATAGCTAGAAGATGTTAAATAGGTCTTTCGTGGCACAAAATCTACTAAATCAGTCATCACTTAAAGCAGGCTGTGGAACTTGTTTAGACGCTTCAAAGGAGTCAAGAAAAAGCCTCACAACAGCTTAAAAAAAAAAGAAAAAAAAAAGGGACACCAATGATGAGGCAAGTAGCCGCGACAACTGGCTTTTCCATTAAGAAGATCTTCAGCTTCTCCATCACCGCCATTTCTCTCGCCTAGGCTTTCAACAAACTTCGTTTGCTGGCTGCGTCCTTGTTTTCATGGAAGCTCTTCAAGGCTTCCGCATGAAGGCTTTCATTACGTCCTTTGACTGGAAGACTGGACGATGGCCACCAAACCAAAAAGAAAGAAAGAAAGGAGTCGGCGCCAAGACATTCCAAAGGTCTGTCCTTGAACGAGGAAAGATGCGCAGATTGGTCTCTAGCTGCCCTGCCGAAAGCCTTCACCAGGTGCTCTTTCTCTAAAGCTGAAACTCCTGTGTCGGTATGGCAACAGCACTAATAGAAGCTTCTTCACGTTGTCCTCCATTTTGATGGACAAGCGAGGGAGGTCGAGGAAGCAAGAGTTGAAGACTTCTCTGTGCCACTATTATCGAATGGAAAAAGAAATAGTAGACTAACTAACAGCCGTCTACATAGCTAAGGGCATCACAACACAAAGAGCCCGTCCTCATAAAGCTGGCATGAGATGATAAGGCAGCTTACCTTCGATATAAAGGCGTCTCTTGTTAGAAAATAAACCTTTATAGGATATGTGTAGATAGATCTAAAACACTATTTTGTAATTTTGCTTGGCCAATAAACATAAAGAAAATAGTTAGAAACATACTGTTCTTGTAATCCATTTTCTTGGTGTCGTAAACCCAGTAATGTGAATTGGAATCTGGGCTTAGGCGAATATCTTTTATTCTCATAAGAATCACTGGCTCGATGAGAGAACCTAGGGTTATGTCTCTTTGTAAAAAGCAACTATATGTAACCCTAAGAATAACATGAATATATATATTATGAGCTAGAGAATAAGACCTAGCTTTAACCTTATGTGCAACCCAATAAGTCCTCTTATCACGACCCTATTTGGTTAGCCATGACCCACATCAGCCAATCCATATTTTAAAACTCATGAACCAACATAATATAGCCCACCTAAGTAAGCTTAATTTAAAATTAAAGTAACATTCTCCCACTTGGGCTATGTTAAATTAAAATTATGCGCACCTTTACATTGATCCAAAAATAGTTTTTAACTAGAATCCCACCATATAAGATCTTAAACTTTGAATCACATCAATAACTATATCTATTAAGTGATATAGCACTAATCATGACCACAAAATTTTCAATCTCATTAAAACAGATGAATATAGTGATATGACAACTATATAACACTTCAACAATGTTTGTATGTGTTATTACTGTTGTTAATCTAATTCTCTCTCCTTCGATAATAGAATGTCATCAGAAAATATGCTTTATAGTTCCAATGAAACTTTGACATATATTGCACTTTATAACTCAAGTTAAACTTTATATATTACAAGATATCCTTATGACTAATTAATTCCAGTCAACGCTTAAGGTTTATATTTACCTTAAGTTTTTAAAGAGAAAATTAAAAGCTCCCACTACACAAAACATCCCATGATGCCTCTAAGCCCATGCTATTGACATGACTTTCATAAACACAAGGGCTTAGACTTTTAGTCAGTGAATCAGCTCATATCAACTGTACTAATCAACTCTACTGAAATGTTACCTTCCCTAACCTTTTCCTTTATGGTTAAGTACTTTATATCTATATGTTTGGATCCTCCTAGACTTTTGTTATTGCTAATAAACAATATTACGGCTCTATTATCAAAATATAACTGAATTAGTCTATTAACAAAACCAAGACTTTTAATTCTCTTATGAGGTTCTTTAGCCAAACAACTTGAATAGATGCTCCATAGCATGCTATAAATTCAGAATGCATGGTTGAAGATGTCATCAATGTCTATTTTGAGCTTTTCCATGAAATGACTCCTCTTGCCATCATAAACACATATCCTGATGTAGACTTCCAATCACCTTTACATTTAGCAAAATTTGAATCCATATATCCAACTAGCGCTAGCTCTTTTACATGTCTATCATCATACAATCTTTTGTTCTCTTTAAGTACCGTAGGACTTTCTTAATAGCTACCCAATGCTCTTGTTCAGGATTCGATTGATATCTACCAAAAAGTCATATTACAAAAGCTATGTTAGAGTGCGTACAAACCTTAGCATACATAATACTACCAAGCGCACTCATATATGGTATATTATTCATTAAAGTTTTCTTTCCTCTATTTTAGGATATTATTCTTTATTTAATTCATCATTTTTATAAATAGGAACTTTGCCTCCTTTACAATCTTCCATGTTATACTGTTCGAGAATTCGACCTATATATGCCTTTTGAGAAAGCCCCAATAAACGCCGGGAACGGTCCCTTTGAATTTGAATACCTAAAATATAAGTTGCTTCACCAAGATCCTTCATATCAAATTGAGTTGACAACAATTCTTTAGTCTCATGAAATAACTTACAAGTATTATTTGCAAGCAAAATATCATCCACATAAAGGATAAGAAATATCAGAGTGCTCTCACTGATCTTAGTGTAGATATAACGATTTATTCTATTCTCCACAAAACCACATAAAGTGATAAAATTATCAAACTTTAAGTACTCTAGTCTAGAAGCTTACTTTAATCCATAAATAGATTTCTTAAGTCTACAAACAAGTTTTTCTCCTCCTTTCATCTCAAAACTTTCAGGTTGTTTCATATACACTATTTCATCTAGAGTCCCATTTAGAAAAGCAATTTTAACATCCATTTGGTGCAATTCCATATCGAAATGAGCTACAAAAGCCATTACAATTCTAAAGAAATCTTTAGAAGAGGTTAGAAAATTTTTTTTATAATAATTTATACATTCTTTCTATGTGAAATCTTTTGCTACTAACCTAGCTTTAAACCTTTCAACTTTCCTAATAGAACTCCTTTTGGTCTTATATATCCATTTACAACTAATAGGTTTACAATCTTCAGGTAACTCAATAAGTTCTCAGACATCATTATGTTTCATCGATTGCATTTCATCTTGCGTTGCATCTAACCACAACTTCACTTGAGAACTCAATATTACTTCTGTATAAATTATTAGATCCTTCATAACTCCTATATCATAATCATATTCACCCAAATAAACTAAATAATCTGGATGAATTGCAAATCTTCTTTCTTTAATTGACATGTGAAGTATAAGTTCAAGATCTTGATTATGTACTTGTTCCACAACTGGATTTGTAACTGATAATGAAGGTTCAGAAGTCCTTACAAGTGGTACAATAGGCAATTTTATTTCTTGAGTAGGTAAAGAAAATGTAACAGACATACCTACTTCATCTTCATCCTAAATAGTTGGAGGAGTACTACCAACCTTTTCTACTACATCAAGCTCTAGAAATTTTGCAATTTGAGATTCTATTATTCTATCACCTCCAGAAGGGTTATAAAATCGATATCCCTTGGAATGATCAAGATAAGAAACAATTTAACATCTTGTAGTCTTAGAATCTAACTTACTTAGAGTTGGATTATACAACCTTACTTTTGCAAGACATCCCTAAAGTTTTAAATGATTTAAATTAGGTACACAACCAGTCCACAATTCAAACAGTGTAAGCGGGATAGCTTTCGTAGGTACTCAATTGAGTATATAAAGAGTTGTTTTCAAAGCTTCTTCCCATAAGAAATCAGGTAAATTGGTTCTACTGACCATACTTCTCACCATATCCACAAGAGTCCTATTACATCTTTCAGCTACACCATTTTGTTCAGGACTTCTTGGCATTGTAAATTGAGCAACAATTCTAGAATCTTGTAAATATTTAGCAAACGGGCCTTTAAGTTGTCCAGCATCGCCATGTTTGCTATAATACTCTCCCCCTTTATCTAATCTAACAACCTTGATTATTTTTCTCAATTGTTTTTCAACCTCAGCTTTGAAAATCTTGAATTTATCAAGAGATTCAAACTTTTCCTTAATCAGGTACAAGTAACTATAATGGAAAAAATCATCTATAAATGTAATAAAATATACATTTTTACATAAGGTTGCGGTATAGGGTCCATTGATATCAATGTGTATGATCTCCAAGATATTAAAACTACGACTTGTAGTCTTTTCTTTATCTTGACCATTTTACATTTACAACAATCAACACATGTTTCCAGATCATCTTTAAGAAAAGGAAGAATGTTAGACTTTATCAATTTTTCTGCCCTTTTTCTAGAGATGTGACCAAGCCTTTTATGCCATAACATGTATAATAGATTTTTAAGTAAAGATCTTTTAGGAACAATCTTTTCAATATTGTAGACATTATAGGGAGATAAACTTAATTGATATAAACCATATGATAAAACACAAGATCCAACTTGATTTGAATTATAAAATAAAGTAATCACAGAATTTTTTATTTCAAATGCATAACCATCCATATCCAAAACATAAACTAAAATTAAATTAATCTAAAAGATGGTACATAAAAAGTATTTTTTAACAACATTTGAAAACCAGAATCAAGTGTTAAAATAATATCTCCCACAAAGTCTACAGAGACATTAGTATTATTCTTAACCGTAAGACATAATTCATCTTTACTTGGTTTCCGCTTGTTTATGAACCCCTGAATGGTAAAAGCAACGTGATTAGTTGCACCAGTATCGAGCCACTAAGAACTTGATAGGGTTACAGATAAATTAGATTCATAAACTAAAGTCAAAGAACTATTACTTGCTGGTTTGCGCTTTAAAAGCCAAGCTTTGTACTTATTACACTCCATCTTCATGTGACCTTTCTTCTTACAGAAGAAACAACGGTTACTCTTTTTTTTGAATAATATTTTCTTGACCCCAACTTTATTATCAGATGAATGCACATTTTTAGAAGTTGAAGGAATACTTGGATGACTTTGCAAAGTTGCTCTTCTTCCTTTACCCACACTCGAATTGGGCGAATACATAACCATATGCGATTTATCTCACTTCAATTTCTCTTCTTCAGCTACCACTTTAGTAATTAAATCATTAAAAGACTCACTCTCTTTTTGGTTATTATAGGCGGTCTTGATAATTCCAAATTCAAGAGGAAGCTAATTCAAAGCATGATGGACAACACACACATTAAGGAGTGCAACTCCTAATGCCTTAAGCTTGGTTTGGTAGTCAACCATTCTGATAATGTAATTTCTTATATCACCAGCACTATCATATCTCATGCCATACAATGCTTGAAGAAGAGACCTTGTTTCAGCATTAGAAGATACACGATACATGTTTTCTACAGCCTCCATAAATGCCTAAGCTATATCATCTACAGGTAACCCACTCTTGAGATGATCCATAATTGACTTTTTCATTGATAATAAACAAATTCGATTGCTTCTTGTTCTGTCTCAAATGCCTTCTTTTGCTCATCAGTACTCTTATCAGTGAGAGCAGTTGGCATTTCTATAATGAAGGCAAAATAAACATCTGCCATTTTCATAGCGAACATAACATCTTCTTTTCATCTTTTGAAGTTCACATCCATAAGAGTCCTAATAGTAATTAATTGATTGTTGATGGGAAAAATGATTAAAAGTTAGCCAATATAAGATTAGTAATATATGAGTACAACATGAATTCAATCACATGATCACTAACTTAGAGATTCACAAACTCTATCATGTAAACACCTTTGGGCGGAATACATAACAAGTAAATGTAAAATCTTAGTATAGTAAAGGCCATGAGAATATACTAATTTTCATAATTTACCACCGTTAGGTGTATAGACTAATCCAATTAGTCTAAACACATGCATTTCAACTATGCAACCCTTTATGTTCTAATATATAATCACCTCCTTTGGGAGTATAACTATATATTAAAACTAAAAACGTCCCCATCCGTATAAGAAAATACCTTTTGAACATAATTAAGTTGTGCCGCTTTGGTAGTCACAACCTAATTGGATCATTCTCACACTAAGGGACACACCTTATGTACTCATTAGAATAAAAAATAACACTTTAAATCAATTAACTAAAATGCATGCTATACCTATAATAGCATAGAAAGTATGTGTTTGAACAACACTAAAGCATGATAGAAGGAAAACAATGTGTCAACTTACATGCTTCAAACTTTAAAGCATCAAAAGAGATTAAAAAGATATACTAAACATATCAAATAGCATATCAAAATGTTTGTTATACAAAAATACACACACTGGTTCAAAATGTGTCCAGTTTGGACCATCCACGCTCTCTCATACACCATTACAAACTTTCTAGTCAGAATGATTGACTTTTGACTTTGACCGTTGATTGTTGACTCGTTAATCGGGTAACCATGGACTCGAATGGGCAGGACTAGGTTGATCTGAATGGGTCGAACCCATGGACCCGAATGGGCCAGATTAGGTTGACCCGAATGGGCTAGAGTGGGTTGACCCGAATGGGCTAGAGCGGGTTGACCCGAATGAGTCGGACCGGGCCAACCTGGATGGACTAGGCTGGCTCGACCCAAATGGGTCGAACTAGCCTAACTCGGGTCCAACCTAGTTAGACTCGGATCTGGGTGACTTGCAAAGCGGGTTGAACCCAACTTATTCAGGTTGAAAGCGACCCCAATGAATTGCGAACGATTCTAATTGCAATTCATGGTTCATGCAAAATTCTGCATGAAAAACTGCCGATTGCAACACAGATCCACTGGAAATCGGCAAAAACAATTTCTTTGGCTGAATTTAAACCACAAAACAACCAATTTGAACCCAAAAATTCTAGGTTTTCGAAAAGAACATAAAAACAACTTTAAAATTCAATTTTAGTGTATAAATTACATGTAGATCTACATGTACAAAAGTCGATTGTAGGGAAAAATAACTTAATCAGATCAAAATTTTATCAACTTTAGCCCGATTAAGCGATTTGGGACCTTTTGCAATTTAGGAATTTCAAAAACTATGATTTTAACCCATAATAATCCGAAAATCCACAAAATAGCAAAAAAACAAAACACCCAAATTACAACAAACCATATGTGAAACCAAACAAAACTCAAAAAATGGATTTTAGACCCCATCTACGTATGCTCTAATACCACATGTTAAAAAATAAACTTTTATAGGATCTGCGTAAATAGATCTAAAACACCATTTTGTAATTTTGCTTAGCCAATAAACATAAAGAAAATAGTTAAAAATATATCGCTCTTGCGATCCATTTTCTAGGTGTCGTAAACCCAGTAATGCGAATTAGAATCCGAACTTAGGTAAATATCCTCTATTTTCATAAGAATTATTGGCTCGATGAAAGAACTTAGGGTTACGTCTCTTTGTAAAAAGCAATTATATTTAACCCTAAGAATAACATGAATATATATACTATAAGCTGGAAGATAAGACCTAACCTTAACCTTATGTGCAATCCAGTAGGCCTACTTATCACGACCCTATTTGATTAGCCACGGCCCACATAAGCCAATCTATATTTTAGAATTCATGGACTAATGTAATATAGTACACCTAAGTAAGCCTAATTTAAAATTAAGCTAACATCTCTCACTTCGCAACAAGACTTAAGTACGGTGTCTCATCATAACTCAAAACATTCTTAAGGAATGTTGACAAGTTAACAACATGTTTCGATGGCTAGAACAACCAAATTCAGCCACTATAGTCAATCCCTACACAACTTGACATTACCATGTCAATTTTTTAAGGGGAGAAACAACATAATCTTTGCAACTCTGTTCACACACAAACATCAATAGAAAAGTTGATGTAAATACTCTACCAAGGCCATATCACAATAAGAAGATCACAAGATCACTCATCTTTCAAAGAAACTACCATGGACGTAAACGATGAACTTAAGAGGGTAAGTAACTAGCTTTGGCTCCTTTCTCTCAAGCGATCAAGAATCCAAGCAAAATCTTCTCAACTCAGCATACAAAAGAATTCAAGTAGAATATAGAATCTATCAAAGTCACAACAAGCAATTAAGAATTCAAGGAGAATCTTCCTAACTCAACATTTTGAAAGATTCCCATTACATAGTGCAAACTCAACTTTACCATGTCAAATTTGAGGGAAGTGTTGATTAATGCACTTCACTAACCATCCCAGCACACAAGTTAAACCTTGGAAAAAGTGGTTATTGCTCTCTTCAATCTTGGTGCCCACATCAAGACAATAAGCCACCAACCAAATCATAAAGATAAGGTCATCATGGAAGCCTACATGGATAGAATGGCCAATGGATTGTAGAATGAACGGTGGATTCCATGAATCTTATTAACATCACCCAACTATCATAAATAATAATAGTCTATAAATGTGTTTGAGAGAGAGTTCTTGATGTATATACTACTTCCTAAACATGTTGTAAGATGTAGTAGGGTGTTTAGGCCTTGTAACAATGGCTTCTAAACTATTATTTGATGTCATTGTCTTTGCCTTATATATATTTGCATTGAAGTGGTTTTAGTATTATTATTTATGTCATTTTCTCATTTATGTTTAAACCACTTCTCAAGGTGTTTTTGAGTTGTTCTATGTTATCTCTCTTAAATTTTCTGCCATAAACTTGTTATTTCTTTGGTTTAATTTGTCCATCAAATCAAAGTACCAAATGTTACAGACTCTTATTTTCTTTTGCACCCACCCGCGGGAGCATCTCTACCCATTAGCCCCATGTTGACGTGGCCTCCAGACATGTAATTGAAAAAAAAAAGGAAAAAGAAATTGCAAGCTTAGCAAAATTTTTACTAGTTATAAACATAGAGAGTTGCATTTGATTTTGTGTAATCTAAAATCCAAAGTCAAATCTTGTTTGAATGGTCTTTATTCATAATCATCTTAAACAGATCTTGGTAACTCTAAACCCATCTTAATACGTTCGAATTTAGCTGAAAAGTATTTTATGTTGGACCTTTATTGTGATGGACCGACAGCACCAAATTATAAAGGAAAATTAAAAGTTGTCCCTCTGCTTTTTGTCAAACGACCTAGGCACGCAATAAGCAGATTAGCCAGCCAATTGGACCAACAAACACCAAAATCACGCAAAGATAAGCGGAACCGGTAATTGAACTCCCCAAGAAGAGAAGACGCGATTCCAAGGGAAGTCGACAAAAAGCCGTGGCAGCCTTGGATCGCAAACCAGCCAAGTGAGTACATTAGAGCATCTACGCTCATACCACTTTACGTGCTGTCGACTGATGCCCCCACATCACGTGGAGGACACCAAAGTTCAAGCGCCGAAAAATTGGGGTCCACAGCATGAGTCCCTTGTGAGTTGGGGGGGGCGTTGTTCGGGAAATTCTGGAAATTCTGGGACTGACATTCACCCCAAAGTAAAACATGTTATCTTGTCGTTTCGGGATTCTCTGCGGTAAAGTAAATTTTGACAGTGGAACCTTTTGCTGAAGTCCTTCCAAGGCCGAGAGGATATGAATCTGTCCTTTGGGTCCATCGAGCGGATTGGACATATTGAGACCAGAGTCCATCCAGCGGCAAGGCACCACCAACCTTATCACTTAATCTGCCATGTTCCCACATTGTGCTCATTGGATGGATACATTAGGTATGCCATCAATTCGAAGGGCTAATTGTCTTCCAACTCTTTGGTTTTGTATTGGGTAAAATTGTTTACGTTTTTACTTAAATGACTTTTAAGCCTCTATTCAACAACTTTATTTCAGCAATGTAAAAAAAAAAAAAAGCTTATAATTGTTAAAAAGTTTATAAATATATTAAATCAAAATATGAACAGTATACAATACTCATTCATACCTTTTCCAACGATCTAAATGTTCCAAACATGTGAAAATAAAAGAAAAAAATCCATTTCATAAATAGCAAAATATCATACCTAAAACGTATACTACAATAATACTAATATTGTAAGCTTTAACAAAGAAAAATCTCATTTACTTTGCCTTTATGTTGGAAGAATACGTACACTTGTGATAGAATTATCAATTCTACAAAAATCGATCCGTAAACCATTTGATGAATACAAACTTTCATCAAATCTTTTTGTTAATGTGCATATAATGAATCCCACAATATTGAAACATATTCTAAAAATCCAAGATAATGAATTCTATCATTTATTGAGTCAACTTGAATAATAAGTCATTTACAATAATATCAAAGTTAAAATTTTTCTTAACACATCTACAACTTTTATTGATTCGAATTCACATATTATTAATATAATATTGTATTATGGTGATCTAATAATTTAATTGTTATAATAAGAAACATATTAAGAAATATATATAATAAAGTTCATGTTATTATAAATTTTATCACTCACTAGTCGACTTTTAAGTTAAATAAAAAACATCTTAACCCTTTTGTTTGTTTATTTACTTATTTGGGCTAATCACGGAAACGTTTGTAATTGCTGCCAAAAAAAATGTATAAATACTGCTGAGTGCGCTTCGCGTCTGGTTTCGCTTCCGGTGGAAACAAAATTAAAGGCTCCGAGTCCTCCCAAATGTTAGACGTGACACATTTCCATTGGCTGCTTACTAGAGTTTGGACCAGAGCTTGACCGAGTTTGACCGTAGAGTACCCGGCCTCTTCCATCTCTTCCCAATTCTCACACCCCTTCCCCGCCCCGGCCAAAAGTAGGTGAAAAGCAAGACTTCCCAGATCACCAGTATTACTCAGCCACAACCACTATTGCCCTCCCTTCACCTAATCCGATCACAGGCTTGGATAATAGAAAATCCAGTTGTGTAAGAAAGGGAGAGAAAGAGGGGCAGTGCTTTTACTTGCTACTGCTCCTTTCTTCTTTGGAAAGCCAACGAAAGGGAATTTAGAATTACAGAGAAAATTACTTTCACTCTGGGAGAGATAGGGAGTGGCTACGGTTGGTACTTCTTTATCATTTGCCCGATCGGAACCCTAGGCTTCGAAGCTCCGAGCTATTTCATTCTCGTTTCTAGATCCCCGAGATTCTCCGCCCAAGTTGACTCGCCGATCTACCCATCCCTCTGGACTTGGACTAATGGGGGACTCGGGACGACTTGCTTGTTTGAAATGCTGAGCGGTTCCGGTGGAGATTATGCTTGGATTGAACTAGCTTTTGATCTTGTACGAGCTTTCGATGTTATAGCTACGGCGCTCATCGGCGAAAATGTCGGCTCCTGTAGCGGCCTTCGAGCGTCCTCGAGCTGGGGCTTCGAATACGGTAAGACTCTCTTGGTCTGCTTGGTCTCTTGAGTAAATGGATAGGGTTGACGGCTTAAATTTTATGCTTTTTTTTATTTCTCCCTTTGAATTTGTATATTCTGCTAATGAAAATTATTATTTTTCTGGTATCTGTTTACTCTCCTTATAATGCATTTCGTTAAATTGGCGATTCTCTGTGAGAATAAAGAGAAGAAAGTAATTTAAGTCTGTACTAGGATGTTTAGATAAATTGAATGGTTGTGTTGCGCTTGGACCAGTGAAGTTCTATTGATTCATGGGAGCAAAGTTAAAATGAAAACCTGAGAAAAATTCGAAGATTCGGTGAAATGTTCTTCGGTAATATATTCTCGGTATCCAATGGGAGTTATGTTTTTTTTTTTTTTTTCCTTTCCCTCTGAAGTTTTTAGTTGATCCTTTTACGAACAATTATTGTTGAATGCTCTCTTTATCGTGCTTTTGTAGCCGATCGTTGTGAGACTCATTTATATTAACTGTCTGATGTTAGATGTTGTTACGAGGGGCTTTTGGAAATAATTTTCAGTTTCTATTGATCACAATTCTTGGAATAGAGATCCTCATATATAGAGTGTTATCTGAAAATTAACTAAGTTTAGTGTGCTGGTGGTATTTTTCTTCTTCTTCTTCTTCTTTTTTGTTGTTGTTTGTTGGGGGTTGGGGGGATGTTTATATCTTGATGTGTTTCCACTTTCCATGTCATTGCACGGTGTACATGAATGGCGGTTTTAACACCACTCTGATTGGGAATCGATGCTCATATGAAGAATTATCAGACTCCAATAATTTCAAAACCTACTTATTATATAATTACAACATTCTATTTTTTTTTTTTTTTGTGGAAAAGCTATTTCTACTTGGAATCTGGAGAATATTAGCTATGAAGATTTAACAGGGACTACAAATTAAACACTGTTGGACTATAAAAGTGTATTCTGTCATTCACCCTCTTTCTAGTTCTATTGCTGCTTCTGCTATATTCCAAGAAGTGCCACAGTGAGTATTTGAGACCTTACTCATTTGGGCCATTTTTAATGCTCTTGGTATCAAGTATCTCACTAACCTCTTAAACTGTGGTATAAGTTTGCATGCTATTGATGTGTTTTAGACATATGCTAGCATTAACTGATTTGTTCTATCTCAATCGTTTGTTATGGGTAGTCGGAAATCTTGTGCAAATTAATTAAATTTTATTTGTAACCTTTTTCTGCTTCTTTTACAAATAATGGCTGATTAGATCGTTCTTCCTAAATCTTTGTATGTTATTTATAAGTCATTCGGATTTTTTTGATAGGTGTGGTTAGAAAATTGTAACATGCTCTCTAATTCTAAACAGTTCATGATTTCTAAAGCATGGAATTATTTTGACAGGTCTTCAAGAGTGGCCCTCTTTTCATATCCTCAAAAGGTTGGTTGTGAAGTTTTTGTTGCTTGTGTTTTCTTTAATCTGCTTGTTCTCCTACAATTTTATCTGTTATGATTGTTATCAAACAAACATTCAAGAACATGGCTTTTGTTTGATTATGTTGTTTTTAAGATAAATTATACATTACCACTCCAAATTATCAGCATATTTCAGCTTAAACATCCAAACTTCAACTCACTAAACTTAGAGCTATAAACCATCAAAATGGTTTGAGTTATTCTCACAGGCCAGGTGCAGTTTAATGATTTCATCCCTTAAATTGCCTGCATTTGTTACATAGGAAACAGCTTATATGGTTGTGCAGTGACCTTTTTCATGCAAAAAGAATGGCGAGATCTGATGCAGTGATGACTTATAACACGTAGTAGTTTATATAGGTCTGAGTTTCAGTGAGTTGTAATTTGACAATGTAAATGCAACTAGGGTGACAATGTAAGTTATCCTTGTTTTAAGTTTGCTGCTTGCGAGGGAATGGGTTCGTTAGTGGGCAATGTTATAAATTTGAATGCAAGAGCCTGTCCCTAAATGTGGGAGAGTATATATCTACAATGTTCACTCCAGTGGTTGAATCAGTTTGATGTTGTGAGAGATTAGGTCATGTGTTGGTTATGCCAAAAAAAATTCAGATAGCCTTTGTACTTAGAAAATGGAGAACTTGTTGTCTGTTGTACTTGTTTGTATACTTTTTCTCTACGGGTGTCAATATAAGGGACATTTTTGTTCCATCTAGTAATAGCATAAGTGACTGTGGCGAAATGGTTTTCCATTAGTGTTTAACCTTTCAATTAGGGCTGGTATTGCTTTTGCACCATGAATTATCCTTAAGCAACCCAATATTATCCATCCAAAAATTCAGCTTATAAAGTTAATGTATGTACTGGATTGCTCTTTCTTGTACCACAAATTTCCCCTCTATGAAGTTCTCTTTCCAGGATGTGAATTATACGTATTTTAATAATGCTTATTTTAGTATCTGTTGAACTTCTGCAGGAATAGGCTGGAAGTCTTGGAAGAAGAGATGGTTTATCCTTACTCGCACTTCTTTAGTCTTCTTCAAAAATGACCCTGTTAGTAGATTTCATTTCCTTTTTCTTTCTCTTTTCTTTTTGGGACATGTTCGTGTGGTTTATTTATTTTCCCGATTTTAATTTTTTGTTTTTCCCACTGTCTTCATTATTGGGTAATGCTACTAGCAATGTTGCACTATCATATGATTGTTTTTCTTTGATGGATTTTGTATTCCTTTTGTATTACTGCATTATTAGAGAATGTTTTGTGGCAATGACATAAACACTGTAAAGTGCAACTGCTGTAAATGTATTAATTCAGCAATTGCAATCGGTGCCCAAAGCCATTTGACTGAGGCATGTCTGCCTTCTCGTAATATGTATTATGAATCTCAGCTTTGGAATAGAAATGACGAAAGGTTATGCATTTTGCTAATCAAAGGATTACATGCATGCTTTCTGGACTCAACCCTGCCTAGAATTCTTTCCATTCTGTGATATAATATAATAAGCTTTGATGGAGTATATCTTGTTTTTGGCATCAAATACTGACTGAGACATTTCTGGTTACCAGTAGACTTTCAGTTGTCTTTCTTAACGAATTTCCTTTTACAGCAGCAATATATTTAAACTGTTGTATTCTCTGGTGTGACGTGTCAACAGAAAAGTCCCCTTCAGGATGGGGTTAATATAGTCTTGCCTCGTCACTAGGTTCTGCAATGCAGATTAACTTCAAAGAAATTACACATCATTTCCCTGTTGTTTTTGTGCTTTTTCTCTTTTTCCCCATATCTTTGCCGCTAATTACTGTGGGAGACTTATTTGTTGGATTAATGTCTCACCTAGATTTGATTGTAAAGTTTTAGATCCTCTCAATCATATAAGTGGTTATGACCTATGCACCCAATGCTGTTTAATAAAAAAAATTGGTTTTTACTTTGTGAAAAGATGTTGAAACACATTTTTATTTCTTGCCAAAGGGGATCCCCCTGTGGATTTTATTATTTGTGCTATCAAGGCAACACTCCAGTGATCCCCAATCACCAATATTGTGACCGTTTAGATGCATGCATACTTTAGTGTTTACTACCTTTTCCTAGGCAGTCAAATCTGGTTTTTCTTTATGTTATGAGGAATCTCATTGATCTTCTCGCTCTTTATCATTGTGGATGCATAATTTGTATAGAAGGGTCCTGTTTACTTTTCAAGGTATGGATCACATACCTTGTAACCCAATTTCCGAACATGGTGAGAGGAGTAGGTCAGAAACTAGGTTCATAAGGGGGGAAGAAAGGAAGCAGTGTGATGTTATCTTACTGTTCTCACCTTTTCACCTGGGTGATGACAAAAGAGAAAGCTGAATAATGAGAGATCCTGCAAAGAAGCTAAAAACTCTATGCACGTCTGTTAACCCTATTTAATTTTAAAATGGTAGTCTTTATTAGTGCTTAAACACTGTTAATTCCATCCTTCACTGTACTTGTAGTCCCCCTCATATTGATCAATTTGTTGCTATAAAGTTGATTAAAACATTTACTCTTTTTTCCCCTTTTATTATCATGTAGAGTGCACTTCCACAAAGAGGTGGTGAAGTGAACCTGACACTGGGAGGCATTGACTTGAACAATTCTGGGAGGTATGCATGGTCATTACAAATTCATTTAGTATTCTCAACCACTGGCTTATAGCTGTAACTCTTTATTTTGCAGTGTTGTAGTTAGAGAAGATAAAAAACTGTTAACCGTATTGTTTCCAGATGGACGCGATGGCAGAGCTTTCACCCTAAAGGTGCTTCCTCAATGAGAAGATAAAATGTGTCACTATCTATCATTTTCCTGTGAAAATGCTTTTTAATAGCCTCTTGCTTTTATCTCTATTTTTCTCTCTGATGACAGGCTGAGACATCTGAGGATTTATTTGAGTGGAAGACAGCCCTAGAACATGCCCTTGCACAAGCACCAAGTGCTGCCCTTGTTATGGGCCACAATGGGATTTTTCGGAATGACACAAATGATTCAGTGGATGGATCTTTCCACCAATGTCTGTTCTTCTCTATTGTCGTATCTTAGCACTTTGGTTAAAGATCTTCAGTTTCAAAGTGGTTGATGTATTCGTTTATGTTTGTGTGTGCACATGGTCAAAATCTATTGAGTGTGCTTGGGTAAATCTGTAATTTAGTAACAAGCGATTTTGGAATATCATCCAGGGAGGGAGAGGCGTCCCGTTAAGTCCTTGGTTGTTGGGAGACCAATTTTGCTTGCTCTAGAAGATATTGATGGAGGTCCATCTTTTCTTGAGAAAGCCCTTCGATTTCTTGAGAAGTTTGGTAAGTCGTGGCATCTAATTTTTTATTATTTCTTAAACTATTCTGTAGGCTGTGATATCGATTTTTTTCTTTTTCCATAAATGTTATGATGTTGTTGGCTCGTTTCTCACACCTGACCCTCCACCTCTTTTCTCTCAAGAAAAAGAAAATCCTGCATATTGCAACAACCTTTGTTCTTTTTATGAACCACAAACATTTGTTTACTTTCTCCTTCCTTTTCTAGTTTAGAATTATAATTGCTGAGAGCATGTTTCATTTTATTTTGTTTTTGTGCATATCAATTGCTATACTTTTTTGATCTGCAAGTGTATTGTCAATTAGAGTAGGGATCTAGGTTTTCTGACAGGCTTGCCTTGCCTAGGCTGTCTTCTAGTGGAGTGAAAAGTTGATGATTTTGGGTTGGAATTTCCCATACCTATATGTGCTTTTAAAATCTTATGCCTACTATATGGCTGGTAATGGGGTGCATTACATTGTTATCTTTCTTGCCCTAATCCCTATTTTGGGAAGTCTGGATCTTGTACCAGTTTTTGTTTGGTTTAGTTTAGCCGCCTTACTCTGCCCCTCCTGGACAGTTTTTGGATGAGCAGACATAGAGTTAAGCGAGTTTTAGTGAGCCTTATAATTTTGAAGTCAGTTTTATGCCCATCCTGCGCCCATGTTGAACTACATTGTTGTACCTTTTGATAGCAGGTTCTGTACAAGTTCCATTCTGAGTAATTAGAAGTCAGCTGTTGTATGTACTCTTCTAATTGGTTACTTCTGTTTAAGATGAAGGCTGAATGATAAGCCTAGCAGAAGATGTCAAGAGTTGCAAAATTGGTTCAATTCCAAGGATGGCTTGATCCGTCTCTAAAATTAAAGCTCTAATATTATAGATTGAATGGATTAGAGTGGCTTAAAATTGTTTAGAGAGGTTGAAATATCTTTCTAGTTTTGTTGGCGTTCAATAGCTTTTTGTGTAATTTGGTACATCTAACTTTGAGCATTTAACGGGGTTGGTTTTTTGATAATTTTAAGGTCAGCGTTTCTCCAAATCTGTGTTGTTTGGCTGTTCATGATTTGGGAGAAAAATATTGGAAGATGGTTAGTGCTACAAATGACACACGGCTCACGTATTGTCTGGAAACTCTTTTTATAACTATTTTTTTTGTTGGTATTTTTGGACTATTTTAGAGTTATCTTAAAAAATGCAATCACCACATGTAAAAGAATATTATTAATTGGAACAAGATCTGAAAACTTGTTTGCATAAATATTTGGAAGTTTTTTCTGAGAACTAATTTCTTAAAACATAAGGGAAATAAAAAAAGCCAAAAAAAAAAAAGGACTGACAGAGATCGGCTGTCCGCATGGGGTTGATTTAAGAACCCTTACCATGGCAGGAGTGACCATGCAGCGCAGCCCCCCCAACCCTCACCCCAAAACACCGACCCACCAAAGAAACCAAAAAAAGAAAAGAAAAGAAAAGAAAAGAAGAGAGAATAAGATGGGGCCCTACTCCAAAAAATATATTTAGTATTTTATCTAAACCATCAACAAGTATGGTGTTTCTTTTTCTGTTTTGAAAACTATTCTCAAAAATACTTAATAAAAGATATCTCTGTGGGGGTCTTATTTGAAAACTTGTTTGGGCAATAATTTTGAGACATGTTACTGGCTTTCAAGAGCAAAATACTGTTCCAGACAATAGTTGACAAGCAGGCCGTTACTTCTTCCTTCTATAGATTACAAAAATATGGTTGTGGAAACTGAAATTTGGTTGGTTTTGAAGTAATTGCCAGCACCAAGCAGTGATCAATTAAGATTTTCTCTAATAAGTTTGATCATAAATGTAGAGGTTTTATGTGAAAATCTCGATGGAAAAGCAACTTGGGAGTTTCAACTGATTATGTGTGGAAAAAAATAGATTAAAATGCGTAGAACAAGTTTTTCATGCTTTTTACTCATTGATTTTATTTTTCTCAACAGGAACTAAGGTTGAAGGAATCTTGCGACAATCAGCAGATGTTGAGGAGGTAGATCGCAGGGTTCAACAGTATGAACAAGGTATTTGGTCAACTTTTTTATGAAGTTGATTGTTCTTAGTAGGGTGGCAAAGTATTATAGATGTCATTCTAGCTTATTTTGGTTTATTGTTTGTTGTTGACTCTATGTTACTTGTTCAAAAAGGTCATTCAGAATGAGATTTATCCCTTTCTAACTTTGCTTGTCATGTTTAGGCAAAACTGAATTTGATCCAGATGAGGATGCTCATGTTGTTGGCGACTGCGTTAAGGTTATTTATTATTTTCTTTTACTACTTTTTTTAGCCTATGAAGAACCATAAATCTAGTACATTTAGTTTGATCATCAGTGAACATTTTTGTGCTGCAGCATGTTCTTAGGGAACTACCCTCATCTCCAGTACCAGCATCCTGTTGCACTGCTTTGCTGGAGGCTTACAGTAAGTTCAATTGTTATTCCTGTTCTTTACACGATTTTACTCTACATGGTTCATGGGTTAAAGGATTTATTGGTTCTTAGGTTTCATTATACTCTTTAGCATTTTTATTTGAGAGATGGTTGTGAGGAAGACATAGTGTCTTGTTATTTAAGAAATTAAAAAAAATAAATAAATAAACGAAAAGGAAAAAAGGACAATGAATTAGTCTTTGAAAAGGGATGGATGATAGCCAATGATGAAACCTACAAAAGTCAACGACTCACAGCATTCATATGTTTGAAGGTCTGACTGTTGTGGACACGATCAACTAAAACATAAAATACACTGCATGTGTTTAAAAAACATGAAAAACATCTAATTTGATTTTTATTTTGGTTAACTATGATTCTTATTATAATTTTGGTAGACACTTCATGAAAGACATCTAAAACACGTTGAAACATATGTACAAAAGTTAAAGTTAGTTTAGTCACTTTGTAGAATTTCACAGGTAGAAAGGCAGAATTCTCTTTGGGTCTTATTGGCTATGGAATTCTTTCTTAGCTTGCCATGTCCTTGGATCCTTCCCATGTCCTAGTTGCTCCATTTTGTTGATGTAATTGAACATAGGCATCTGTGCTGAAATTAATTAATTAATCTGAAGTACTCATCTTGGAAAACTGAATTTGATTTTATGTTTCTAAAGCAATTACTTCCGTGTATTTCTATTAATGTTAAGCACTACGAGCATGGGGGCATAGGGTTATTTGCTGTATAAGATATTAATGGTCTTAATGTTCAGTCCAGGTAGAACTGATCACTTGATACATTCAAATGTGATTGTGGACTAGGTTGAGTTTTTTGGTTTGAATAATTTTTGTCTCTGAACAGTTTTTATATTTGATATGCATAGTTTATGGATTTTGGTGGATAGAATTATCAAGCTTAAACTAGTTTGGTGGTGTAAGTTTTACATCTATGCTTACAAGTCAATTTTTCTATGCTTTTTACTGAATAAGAAATTGATCGAAAAGAAGCTCGGCTGAATGCAATGCGCTCAGCGATAATGGAGACATTTCCCGAACCAAACAGGCGTTTATTGCAGAGGTTATCTCTCTTTTCTCTCTCTTTGTGGTGTGGTTGTCCTCTTTTTCCGCATCTTCATATTTTGCATTATCAACTTTGCTTTGTTCTCAGACCTTACCATTTATGTATAACTCACTTTTAAATTTATAATTTTTTGAAATGCCAGAGTTTTTGTTTCTGTTGGTATTGACATTGGTTCTTGTGTGTATTTCGCCCATAAAAATTCTGTGTATCATAATGGCAAATAATCTTACTCTGGCTAAAAACATTTCTATTGATAAGAGTATTATTTGTTATAAAGGTAGTGTAATTATGCTGTTCCCTTGTGCTTAGGCATGGGAAAGCAAAACTTGGAGACTGTTATTATCTCCTTCATATGGGGATGGTTGTAGGTGTTGGGGACAGTAACCAGGCTCTGTCATTATCACCTTTAAATGGAGATGGTTGGGGACAGGTACTTACTGTTTGGATTGGCATGGTTCCAATTCATTTTCCAGTCACTTTTTTAGTGTCTCTAGGCGTTACCTTAGCCATGTCATGCCGTACGAGCACACTTACAAAGGGTAAAGAGAACGTTATCCTTAACATGATATCCTTTATGATATCCACTCGCCATCATGGGATTACATAAAGAGCTTTTTATCATTCTCTACAGCATTTCAGAAGACATGGAAGTTCCAAACACATCCTAGCCTGTATCTCTTTTCAGTAAATGACAGTAGAGTGGAATATTTTCTCTCTTAATTGGTTTTCCTTACCTCTCCAAAAGAGAGAATCTGACAGTGTATATGCCAATTTTCTTTTTGTTCCATGAAACCTGAGGTGAAAAATCATATGGAAGTTATATAATTCCGAAAATTACCCATACATAGTCCTTCCGATAAGATCAAGGAAGGTTCACTTAAGCTTCACAATACTCAAGAGACTGCCAAGCCGAACTGGCTGGGGTTGGTTGGAGGAAGAAGCAAGCACCATTATTATGGAACCATGCAAGATATTGGACTTCTAAAGGAAAGCGGAACAAGTATTTTCTGGAAAATGCTAGAGAAAGGTGTAGGTGTTTCCTGCTTCCTGAGTTATCCAGAAAATTACGAATGGATTTTACAGAACTATTATGAAAGCCTTAAACTTCAGAATACTACTCAAGAGAGAGTCTGCCTAGCTGAACTGGTTGGCAGTAATTGGATGGAGGAGCCAGCACCTATTCCTTTTAGATTGACCATAACAGACATTGGACCTATAACTCTAAATGGAAGAAGGATTTTCTTGAGACTTCTATATATCTCACTAGTTTCCAGGAGATGTATGTGTTTCTTGCTTCCTGAGCGACCTGAAAAATAACTAAAAGGGAATCATTTTAGAACCAGCATGAAACAATTAGCAGTTTCAAATGTCATAATCTGCGATTGCAAAGACCATCTACTTTCTGAGCTAAAAATGGAGGAAGAAATGGATGTGGTTGCAAAAATGAGAACAGCACTGGTATCCATTTATGAAGCAAGTCTCCAATGTCTACATTTTTTGGATGATTCTAACTAGGAATCCAGATTTGGTCCAAGTAGAAGAGGAAAAGGAATTAATTATTGGAAATGCCTTTATTAATGTATACAAGGAAAAAAGAACTGTCACTTGAGCATCCAAATTCTGGGTATAATGAAACATTTTCATCTTTAGGGACCAAGAGCACTTGGGGAAGCCTTGAAGGGCAAGACTTCGTTATTCATGAGGTGTCGTGGGGTGTTGTCTTTTTCTGGAAGGTGAATTATGTAGCAGTTCTTTGTTAACTTACAAAAGAAGTGATATGAGCAAATCAAACCTCTTTTGTAAAGGTGACATTAATGGATGAAGAGAGCTTTGAGGTGGTATGGAACTGATCTTCTAAGCTTAACTCGCATGAGGCTTATTTATGAAAAAAAAAAAGAAAAAAGGCAAAGAAAAATGCAGTTAGTTATAACTTTGGTATGTTCATTAAGGATTACCTACTAACTGTCCATGTACTCTTCCTTCTTGTAATAATTAGTCACAATTAGTTCTGTGGAGTGTTGAAATGCTAACTTCTTGGGACAATGTGCATTTCACTTGTGAAGATGAAAATAATGTTGTACATAATCTTTCATTTTCATCAGCTGAATGTAGAGTGATGTGGTTTGACATCAGCTGTGGCTTTTGGGCTGCTAATGTAGATTTAAAATGTTCCATGCCCGCTAGCCTTCAAATTTGTGAGTTTTTTGTAATGTATTCCATATGTGCATATTTTGCAAGTGAAAGAGGTTAGAAGTCTTCAGTAAAGCCAATTGCTGGTTCTGTGTTTCTTACTTTAGAGCCCTAATTAGCTTCATGTTGTCATTGATCAGAATTCTGAAGATGATGCATATTATCTCCTCTCATGCTCATGAGAACCGGATGACTCCATCTGCTGTTGCTGCTTGCATGGCCCCTTTGCTCCTACGCCCATTATTGGCCGGAGAGTGTGAGTTGGAGGATGACTTTGATGTTAACGGTGATAACTCATCCCAGCTACTTGCTGCAGCAAATGCAGCCAATAATGCCCAAGCCATTATCACAACTCTCCTAGAGGACTATGAGAATATCTTTGATGTAAGTTATTCTCATCTAGCTGTCTTTAGATTAAGAAGTAATGGTTTAGCTGCTATTGTGCCATTCTGTATTTTTCAACACAAATCTCTAGTTTTCCATATTGTTAATGATGTTAGATGGATTCACAAGTGTTGCTTCAGTTATAAGCATTACATGGTCTTATGTATTTGGAATCCTTTGTTTTTTGCTTGTTTCTTCTCTCTCTCCATTTTTTTTCCTGAATCGTTTCTATGTTAGATAGAGAAGCAGCTTGTCCGGAATTCTAGCAGTGTGAGTGGCGTAGATTGCTTGCTCAGTACTCACTCTAATGTTATGTCATCTCAACTTGGGTATCTTGAGCTAGACTGCTGAGTCCCTGTAACACTGGCTAGGATAGAGTCTTGATTCTGATTTTAGCTACCAACATTATGTGACCTTTTCATTATTGAATTCTCAGCGGGTGGTCTATTGTACCATAAGTAATTGGTAATGATTAACCATTGTATCTCTTGTTTCAGGATGAAAATCTTAATAGATGCTCTATTTCAGCTGATTCTCGGATTGACAACAGTGGGACTGAAGACTCAACTGACGATGAAAATCTGGATATGAAAAATAATGGTTACCATGATGCTCAAAATGAAGTTGATCCAGAAACAGATGATGATCATGAACGTGTACTTAGTGGAAAATTGAGTGAAAGTAGTGGTTATGCTGGTAGCGATCTTTATGACTATAAGGTTCTCTTTCTCTCTCCTCTCTGTATGCTAGGATATGTGCTTGCATTCCCACACAGCGGGCAGTGATGCTCAATTTATTTGTATATGGTTATATATATGCATGCATGTATGTATGTATTTGCATATAAGCATGGACATCTATCCACCAAAAAACGTTTGGATTTGCAATCTTGTTGTCCTGTTGCTTCTTCGGTAGTCTTACACTCTTCTGCTTGAAGTTTAAGATCAAACTAGATTGCAGATGCGGGGCATTTTATCTGATGTGCATCCAAATGTTATCTTGTGCCACCGGATGCTTGATCTTGCTTTCAATGTCTCGACTCTGTGTCCAAATTAGCTCCCTTGTTGACAATCAAGTCAGCTTCCACCGAAACTTGCCAAACCTTAGATTTTGGCCACCTTCATGGTTTCCCTTTAGGAGATGGAAAGGTTGAACTCTAAGTCTTTTGGGCAGAAACACCTGTGAGATATTTGTGGGAAAGGGTGAGACATTTTTGTATGGATGAAAGCATTGAAAGTTGGATAGTCCTTATCTAGTAGAAAATGGAGTTCTGCCTCCTTATTGAACATGCTTGGAAAAGAAATGAAATACCTATGCTTTTACCATCTGATTTGCTTTCATGGTAAGTTACATTTTTATGAATTGATACCACAATTCCTGTGACAGGTTATATGGTGTAAACTTGTAATAGTACAAGCATGCATATGACATTTTGTTGATTCTAGTACAGACATGATTTTGTTGATTTTAGTACGCACATGATTCTCATATGCGTGCAGTAGAATTTGTTGATTATAGTAATTAATTTCGTGATATTTACTTCCTTTTTGTATGTTTAGCCGGCATTTGGGGGTGACGATTCAGATGTTGGATCACCTAGTAAGAAGAATACTTCAGCCGAGAGTACAAACTTATCTGTTGATCCTCAACAAATGAGGGATCCTGATGGGGACGTGTCCAATGAACGAGTCAAGCAGAAGAAAGTAAATGAAAACTCAACTAATGAGATGGATGCTCCAAGTGTCTCACCTGTTGGTGAGTCCTACCAATCAGTGGGGGAGATTCTGTCATCTATGGATCTAATGCATCCTCTGCCCATGCCCGGACCAGAAATGAGCGCTGGAAAGCCAATGGGTAAAGCTACAGGATCCAACGTTAATTCAAAGCGTTCAACATTCTGGGGAAGGAGCAATGTGAGTAGTCCTGTTTTGATGCTTATCTAATTTAAAAATTGAACTGTCAGGTCCTCTCAATTCCCATGCAGAAGCTGATATGACATTACAGAAAGAAAGGTTCTTAAGTCTCATCAGTCCCCAAATATGTCTTCTACGATTGAAGAACAAATTATTCAATGACTCCTTTTGGACTCTAAATGCTGTTCAAATCTCCTAATCTCTTTCGAACTTCCTTTCGAATACTATTCCTATTCCGACTGGTTTTGTTACTTCTGCCACAAGTATAGATAACATGTCATGAGAATTGTTGTAAAGACATGAGCTTCGTTATGGATTTCATTGAGTGTGTCAAGGTACTGTCTGACATTATTACGCATTTACAAATATTGTTGCAAGTAACCAGTTTAATTTAGATGACATGGTACCAGGGTAGATTGGCACATGCTTTGTTTTGACAGAGCAAAGAAGCCAGCAGGAAATTTTTTATTTCAATTGTATTGTTTGTCATCCTCGAGTGCAAGGTTAGGCATCTGACTATATCTATTGATTTTTGTACAGGCCAGGAAGACACCGTCAATGGAATCAGTTGATTCTTCTGGAGAAGAAGAGTAAGCTACTCACTATATGTGTTGATACATAGCTTTATAGTATGTGTCCCAGCAATCTTAGAATCTCTGATTTGGCTCTGAGAACTCTCATAATTGGTGTTGATCAATTTTGTAGCTTCGTACTTTGTGTTTTATTTCTTTTTTGAGAACGATGCTTTTTTCTTTTTATTCATGTTTAGGTTTTGTGTCATGCAATAAAAAAAACAATAGAAAACCTATTTCAGCAATAAGTTTCTTTTGAATTTTTCTGGATTAACTTAACTAAGG
Source organism: Casuarina equisetifolia (assembly GCA_028551475.1). Lineage (NCBI taxonomy): Eukaryota > Viridiplantae > Streptophyta > Magnoliopsida > Fagales > Casuarinaceae > Casuarina > Casuarina equisetifolia. Next base: position 16,929,772 of record CM052358.1, read on the forward strand.
CTGGTATTTACAGTTTTAAATGGTATAAGGCAAACGTTTTCTATCCATATCTTATTGTGTTTTCCAAGAATTTCAATGACAAAAAACCTTAACATAAAACCCAATGTGGACAAAGGAAGCATCACCTACTCAAATATGGTAGTTGATTTACCTAAGAAAACCGTGAGTAAGTAGAATACGATCTTATAGTGGGTTCTTATACTGAAACTAAAAGTTAACGAGCGAAGTGCCTTGTGTAGTGGATCAATATGTATCTGGCTCTACTGCTGGTAGGCCTCTTCATTTAAGGCTGAAATTACATATATTGATGTCTGCTTTGGTTTTTGTCTAGTCAGCTTATTTTTATTTTTCTTGAGATAAGCATGTTTGAGATCCATGGTAGTGTGAAGTCAGTGGAGAATAAGTGTATTTTGCTATAGAATTTTATACTTTAACAATTGTCTCAAACTCGATCAAAATTGCTACACTCTCAAGGGGTTCACTTGCTCAAGTCAACTTTTTCTTCCAGATATAGATCGAGGTCTACTTTAAATTTTCAGGTGCAATGGAGAAATACTGATTGAAGAAATGATTGATGTAGATGTATTTGGAATTTTGCATTCAGATCGTAAAAGACTCTTCACAAGCATATTAGAAAAGAAGATCAAAGATTCTGGCAAACGCACTGACTGACTTGCTTTGCCTTCCAGGCACTATCCATAGAACTTTAACCTAGATACTCAGCAGGTGTCATAGTTAATTGACCAAGGCAATAGCTATGAGTAGTGTTTAATAGATTTGTGTCAATTTGAAGCTGGATGGACTTGCTATGAAAAGCATTGATTAAATCCATGGCATATGTGCGGGCTTGTATAGGTAGATTTTTCTGGACATTTGAATTAAAGAATTCGTGAGCGTTAGATCTTTAAGATAAATTGATCTTTTTTAAAAAAAAAAATTGATGTTCTGAACTTTTTATCTGAGGTTTCTTTAAGTGGTTTGATATTTTTCTCTTCAAGTTTTTGCAACTGCCTACAAAAAGCTCTTTCATTGATATGATTACAACATATGAAATCTCAATTTTATAGAAATTGATTTGCTTTATTGTTTGTAGGCTTGCTATTCAGAGGCTTGAGATTGCAAAAAATGACTTGCAAAACAGGATTGCAAAGGAGGTAACATTGACTTGCTGAAACCATTCTAAGTAACATCATAATTTTCTTGGTACTAACAGGGTTGGCCACCAATTGTTTATAGGCTAGGGGAAATGCCATTTTACAAGCAAGCTTAGAGAGAAGGAAACAAGCATTGCATGAACGCCGCCTGGCACTTGAACAAGATGTATTCTCTCTTTAACCTATCAATTTCGGGGCACAAATTTCCCTGGTGTTATCCATGGGCTTTGTTTCCATTGAATGTTCTGCATATTTTGTCTGCATTGGGCATTTTGATGTTGGATATATTTATACCCTACTGGTACCTATGCTTTATGCACTGAAATTCTGCTGTAGATGTTCTAGTTGTTTTCTGTGTTTCATGCCAACATTTTGATGATGTTAAGAAATCTGTCTCTTTACCTGCACCTTCACATGGGAAGTTAGGCAAGTGTTAAATTCGAATAAACAGTCAATCTTGATGAAAAATAAAATCATAGAGAAATTGAGCTGCAACGTTTAAAACTCTTATGCATTTTGATTATCTTCTTTGTTTCACTCAGTTAGGCATTAGTAAAGTTAAACTGTGGTATCTAATGGCTTTAAGTTTAGAGACCTTTTCAACATGACGGCACTATGGTGTTAAGTTTATCTCATGTGATAGTCACAGAAGGAAACTTCCAGTTTATAGTTCCCAAATACCTTGAGCCTAGTCAACATTTTATATTGCTATTTCATCTATAACACAGCAGAAAGTGTCACAGCCAATGATTAGATATCAATGAAATCAGTGAGAAGAACTCTACTTTTTTAAGAATCATCTTAGGAATTTCAATTCTGCTTATATTGTTCACTGCTGGAATCAAGCTTGAGCTTTCCCTTGCCCCATCTCTTTCATAGATTCTGTGCATGTAAAGAGTATGGTAATTTAATTATCTTATAGTATCTTGTATAATCACTCATTGATAGAAGCCACTTTCCATGTTGGGTAGAAGTACAGACTTCACTAATTGTTGTTTTGAGATCCATCTTACCTATTTTGCAAGGGAATAATATGTTGTATGTTTGAACCCTTACCAACCTGCCTATTTTCATGTCCCGTATTGACTAGAAGTGGAAACTTCACGATTTGTCATCATGAGATCAATATCTGACTTATTTTGCAAGGCTGTAAAATCTAATATGTTTGAAGCCTTACTAATCTTCCTCTTTTCATATGGAGATGTCTGCTACTCTAGATTTGTTGCTTTATCTTCTTCAATTGTGTCTGCTTACTTTTAAATGACTATAGGTTTCTAGATTGCAAGAGCAGTTGCAAGCTGAAAGAGACCTTAGAGCTGCACTAGAAGTTGGTTTGAGCATGTCTTCTGGGCAGTTTTCTAGTTCACGTGGCATGGATTCTAAGGTTTGTGTAGATAATTAAGGATTTGCTCTTCCTTTTCTTGGTATGCCTGTATCATATATGTTCTTATGACTTCGAATTGATGTGAAGACAAGGGCTGAACTAGAGGAGATTGCTCTTGCTGAAGCAGATGTGGCCAGGTTGAAGCAGAAAGTTGCAGAACTCCACCATCAACTAAATCAGCAGAGGCAGCATCACTATGGTTCCCTCTCTGAAGCATGTGACCGTTATCAACTAGTCCAAAATCATAATCCTCAACAGTGAGTTTCAGATACCATGCTATATTTTTTAACGACCAACTTATGTTGTCAAGTTATATGTAGTGCATGCGTTATTTCCTTGAGGCCAGAGAGACTCTTTCTCATGCAACAAGGCCTAGGAAAAGCTTGATTTAGAGTGTCTTTAATTTTAGCAAAGGTTGCACAAGAATCGAATAAACCTGGAGTAGTCCAGATGTTTGGGCTTCTATTGTTGGGATTTTTTGTTTTGTAATATGGTTTGGGATTTTTTTAAAAACTTTTATTAGAGTCTTAAGTAAATTCGGGAACAAATAGGTTATGGTTCTAAGTAGCTTCCAAAAGCATTATGCTTCCTAATTGTTAGTTATGAATTTATTTGCCAGCCATAAGTTGGTTCTCAGGGGGGACTCTTGTAGGTTAATATTATTTTCCTTCCTGTCTGCTTGTTTATCATTGCATGACATGTAATTTTGGGGGTCAAGACAATGCAACTTGTGCTTTATATTTTTCAGCACATAAAACTTTTCTCATGTATATAATAGTAACTCCAATCGTCCTTTTGTAAATAAGTATCATTCTTAATCTAACACATCTTTTGAAATTATGTGGGCTTGGACTTTAATAATTGGAAGATCTAGTCTCGATGGTGAGTGTACTTGCTATTCATCAAATGGAAATAGGTGTCAAGTGTATCACTTTTTTTTCCCTAAAGCATGCACATAAATTTCTCTTTCCAAATTTACTCAATACCATAGATCATACCAAAAGTTGGGCACATGAATATTATTCCAGTGGAGCACGGAATTTTGCTGCAATTTTGTATTCCGGAGGTTTTGTTGACTTATCTAATAAAATAAGCATATTTAATTACTGCAGAAGATTTCTTCAGCAAGATTTTGATACAACGCTTGCTTATTGTAATCATGACCGGAAACAAAGGGCGGAGGTATGTTTTGTAATATTTCAGTCATCTGTCAATCTTAATTATGTGAATTTTGTATTTAATCTCCATTGCCCTCTGGTTCTCCCAAATTTGTAGCCTCTTCTCTTTCTTTCATTCCTTTGTTACGTTAGTTCTTATATTCCTCAGTTATGGGTGTAAATGACCCATGCGGGGGGGGTGGAGGGGGGGTTTGAATTTAGGTGTTGGAAAGGGAAGAAAAACAACAAGTGAAGCGGGCTTTACATCCATCAACTAATCATTTCCCATAATTTATGTTGCTCAAACGCATGATAGACTGGAAATGTCTACTTTATCAATCCGTACCATGTCCATACCATGTCCAACCTTAAACGCACCCTTTCTGATTACTCTTTTAGAATTAGTGTTGATTATCCGCCCTTGAGCTGGCAGTTAGGGTACCTTACTTATTGGTTCTTTGAAGGTTCTCAACAAATCACTGATGCTTTACTGTCAATTCTTGTTGTTTCTTGTGTTCATGGATCATCAAGCATGATGGGCATTTCAAAATTATCTTGATTATCTTGACAACCCACTTTAGGGTACCTACAATATACTAAGTAAACTTTCTAGGTAAACAAGGCTCTTCTACCGTGTTGAAAACCATCAGTCCTGAAAGCTTACGCTGTGGGGAAGCAGGCCAAAATATGCATCACATATAACAATCTGTGTAATTGATACCACCCAAGAATGATGAGGTTTGGGTGATTTGTTGGATCTCCTTCCTCACCATCTGGGGAAATGTCGATCCTTGCCCTGCCTGTTCATATAATCGAACACCCTTACCTATTCATTTGTGTATCAAAAAAATGAAAAATGCCCTTGTATTAAGGTACAGACATAAATAAATATGTTTTTACGTATATGGTAGTTTTGACATAATACATGGAAAGTAATTAAGTAAACTCTTTGTCGGATGAGGAAACAAATTCTAAAAAATAGAGGATAATATGGCACCGGCAAGAATAGACTTAGTGCCAACCACACCAATCCTTGCTTCAGGGTTTAAAATCATTGACAATGTGGTCTGCATTCCCTCCTCATAAATCAGGCTGCCTCTTTCTACCCATCCTTTGATGCTTCTAGGAGAGCTTGTTCTCCAGCTGGCTTTGTTACCCTTCCATCATCTTCATTTTTGTAGTTTGCTGGTGTAATACTGCTCATTTGAATTAAATCAGCTGACCCTTGTACCTAGTCGGCCTTTTCCACAAATGGGGAGAAAACATGCAGGACGGGATCTCTCACCCAAGCCTTCCACAGGCAATGCATTAATCCTCCTTTTTTCTCTTCCCATATTAGTTCAAAAGTAACAGCAGAAAGGAAAGTTGCTTGTTCATCTCCAATTTTCAAATCGTAGCATTTTCAAATTGCTTTTTGAATTTTAATTGATGCTTGTTTCTATAGATCCTCTCTTTTTGAAGTTCTCTTTGTCCTTTTGTGTCGCTTATATCCACCATCTCTAGAACTCTTTTTCCAAGGCGTGTAAGTGGATTACCAATGTTGCTGCAGGAGAGTTTGCTGGGCACAGACTGGAGGACTATTAAAGGACAAGTTTTAGCATCTGGCAGCAGCATCAAGCAGCCTTCTCGAAAGCAATTCATGGATTCTACAAGCTTGAGTGATTCTAAAAGCACTGAGGCATCCACAAGTATGTCTGTGGATGAGCTATGTGCTGTTGATTCAGCTGCGGTACCCTCCACTTCCAGAGCAGCTGAGGCAAGATTTCCCTCTTTGTTATGCATCTCAGGCACTTCTAATGAAGAAATATTTTGAAATATATTCTCGTTCTTTTTTCCCTGGAAATTAGAGCCATTCAAAAAATTTCTTTTATTTGATTCATTACTCTAATTTATTTGTGAAATTGAATAATCTGCAACATCTTATAAAGACAGGCTAAATTCGTCTAAAGACATTTTTTCAGCTTTTCCTTCCGCAGTATTCCTAAACTTGTTTAAGTATTGCCTTAATATTGGTCTTTGAATAAGTCCTTGACATTGACCTTGTAACTAACTTGGTTCCAGGGGGAGTATGCAAGACATCCATCTGCGGCATCTTCTACACTGGTAGAATTAACGACTCGACTCGACTTCTTCAAAGAAAGGCGATCTCAGCTCATGGAACAGCTTCACAACCTTGATTTGAACTATGGCACCGCATCTTCGCAAGACTTCCTCTACAGACCATCATCCCCACCATGGAATTGAATGCTGGACATGATGCTTCTTTGAAAGTGTCTGGGAAGGGGTTTGCCTGATTTCTTGTATATCCTTTGACACCATTACGTTTATTTGTATCCTCTGTAGTTTGTTTGATACCCTCTTTTTAACGTTAAAGGTTTTCATTTTCTTTCACCCCTTTTGTTAGAGAATGTGATTGGGTTTTTGGATGAGGTCTTTTCCTTTCTTCAGGTTCTTTCTTTTTTGTTTTGGTTTTTGGTCGTAGACAATGTAACTATTCTGGGTCTTGTCTATAGTTGGTGGATGTATGTTATTGGACTTATATATTCATAGAGAACACGTTGCCTTCCTGTTTGAGAAACTTTTCTTGTACAAAAGCAAGTTATGTAACCTTGCACTGTTGAATTGACAAGGAATCACTTATATATAAAAGAAGGGCTTGAAGACAAACGTGAAGATTATCTTAGATTCTTCTTGATGCTTTTGCACGTAATTATTCTTTTGATATCTAGATTTTTTTTTTTTCCCCTTGGTTTCGGAAAGAATACTGATTAAGGCTTGTGCTTGGAAGGTTTCTTTTGTGAGAAACTATTCTCTTACCTTCGATGTCGTATCCTCCTATTTTGCAACTCGAGCTTTTAGATGGGTTCGAGCAATCAAGGGTCCAACTATGGTGTTAGGTCAGGCCCACACTCGCGAGTCCGGATCCCAACTGCGAACGAGGAGACCCACGGAAAGATATTTTATTCCCATGAACCAATACTTTGTCGGTCAATTTACCGTTCATTTTCTAAGTCTAGATCCATATGAAAAATGACAATTTTGTTTGTCATTCATATCGCAAGGTTTTTACTTTTCGACAAAAGCGACTTACGTATCTTGTACATGTTAATTCCTGCTCTTTGTAACTTTTATATTTTTGTTAACAAAGGGCAACAAAATTGTTATCTCATCCGATTTTCTTTATGATCACATTTTTCCTCCAATGAAACCCTCAACATTTACTCCATTTATACAATTTGGAACAGGTGGCAGATATTTTCTGTCAATATGGCACAAGGAATCTTAGTTTAAAACTAAACAACCTTCATATTATAAAAGAATGTATGAAATGTACGAACAAAAAAAAAAAAAAAACAGAAAAACTGTCCTGGGTAAATCATTGCTTTTTTTACTGGGGTGGGGTAGTAAAATTTAAGAGATTTATTTGAAGAGGGGTGTTTGTGGTGGAGCGCCCGAGTGTCAGGAGCACCGGGGTCTCGGACAGATGGCTAAAAAGTTTTAAAAGAAAAAAATAACCGATGAAAAGATTTTAAATGGGATACCAAGGAATGAGAGAAGATCCTTTCTGCTGAACATAAAGAACAAAGAAAATAAGGGGTAACGAAAAAGATAATAAGAAATCCCGGTATAAATGGAATGGGCTGAGAAGAGTTTGAAACGGAGGCCTTTCCCATTGCAAATTTTACAAGTAGACGTAAGTGGGGCCGGCATAATCCGTCGACATACACAGGCCGCGCACATCGAGGAACAAAAAAAAAAAATTGTCGAGAAACTTCTCTCTCTAAGTTTTTTCTTTGTGTTCGCGCTTAACCGTGCTTTCAGCGCATTGTGGGGGACTACAATCACAGCCAAAAGTCGATGAATTATCACGAGTAAGTTTCCAAATGTAACGCTTTCTGATATAGTCTTTATCTGAGATCTTCGTTTTCTTATTTGTTTTTGTGTCTTCCTTATTATCTTGTTCTGCTCTGTTTGATCGCCGGGAAAAAAGCGGGAAAGTGAGAGGGAGACAATCTTTTGAGCTTCATTCTTTTTTTCTTTTTTTTTTCTTGATAATTTAAACTACCATTCAAATTTATTACTGTAATTGCGATTTCCGTCCTGAATTTGGAAATTGAAGTTTTGAGTTCGTTTTTGCCCTTTTTTGTCCGACGTTTCCCCTGGCCGCCAAACATGGCTTTGCCCCTTTTGCCTTTCTTATATTATTATGGTTAAATATGCTGTGGCTTGAAGTGTGGAATCATAATCCGCAAGTAGACCCTTCTCTAGAGTAAAGATAACTCATCTTCTAGCCAATTGTATTTCTGACGCAAAATAATTGATTTGCCTGGTGCAGTAAGCCTAGAAACTACGCGTGTTTATGCTGATTTCTCGACCCATCCTCTTGACAGGGTTGTATGATTTTGCCGGCAGGTTTACCGTATACGTACTTGTATGGTGGTTAAACCGTTCAATTTCATGACTTCGCGAATTTCTGGGCGATGAATTTCGACTTTCTTGATGGTCTCCCATTCTTTAGGGCGCAACCAAACAAAGATTTGGTAGCAACCCTTAATTCCAGGAACACGCTTACTGAGCAACCTAAGCAAAAGGCTTGTTTCTGTATCAAGTTGTGGGGCTCGTCCCTGCTTTCTTTATTTCCATGGGCAAAAATCAATTCTGGAGATAAGGTTCAAAGACCAGCTACTATTAACAAAGGATTAAGGAGACGAGGACAACCTGTTGGGGTCGTTGACAATGATGGCCAAGTTTTGCCATTGCGCTTCAAACCATACGTTTCAAGGGTTCCATGGCATACAGGTGCAAGGGCATTTCTTTCACAGTTATTCCCACGATATGGGAATTATTGTGGGCCTAATTGGTCAAGTGGGAAAGATCGGGGTTCTCCAATTTGGGACAAGCGGCCAATCGACTGGTTGGACTTCTGCTGCTACTGCCATGATATTGGTTATGACACTCATGATCAGGCTAGGCTGCTAAAGGCCGACTTGGCGTTTCTTGAGTGTTTGGAGAGGGCTCATATGACTCCAAAAGGGGATCCTAGTATCGCTTTTCTTTATAGGATGATGTGTATTTCAGGTATTCACTGCATCACAGTCTTTGTGCATTGCGTTATGATGAAATACATGGCATAATTACGTTTGTAGGAGTTGAGGGATTTGGTTATGTCTATTTTCGTTGTCAATTGCTTTGCTTTGTCTTTCTGTTTTTTCTGATGGTTGTATCCCCATGGTGGCAGGGCTGAAGAATATATTGATACCTTACAGAAGCCATCTGGTGAAGCTACAGGCTGGGAGACCTTTGATTGATTTTGGATGGCTAAGTAATGGAAGATGGAGAAGTTGGAATTTTCAGAAATCTTAATATAGGTCATGGGTCCTGAGACATCCAAACGACTGTATTCCATAGTTCACATGATATTGGATTGAAGCTAGTTGTCCTACAAAAGCTAGTTGTCCTAGCCTTTTATTTATTATGAAGTTCCTCTTTCCTAGAATTCTAAGATATGAGCCACCTTTTGAATTTTCTTTCGACAATCCTTTTATAAAATATTCACCCTCGGTTGCAATGATAGATGTGAACTCATATGTGTGCACCTGTAGGTGTATAAGTAGTCTTTGATAATGCCTCAAGCTTCAGTTTGTTTCTTCTCTCTTCCATTCCTCTGGAAGTTTAGCTGAAATTTTTTACTAGAGTTTTTTGACCTGGTGATCTGTAACTGCTAATAATAGTTCAGTGTATGGTTTAACCTGTCCAGCTGATTCCAATGTTTGAAATTTGGATCCTAATGGTGGGTCAGGCCTTGCATTTGGAGTTTCAAAGTGCTGAAGCAAAAAGAAAAAAGAAAAAGCTAGTTGAGTGCAGCCATGAGATCCAAAAACGAAAGGAAGACGTGCTTTTGGGTATGTCGGGATTTACTGACAATTGCGGGGAAAAAAATTGTACGTCCTGTAGTTCTTATACACAAGTAATACATGAGTAATAGTTCTTATACACAAGTACTACATGAGTCATAGTTCTTATACAAAAGTATACACGAATAATAGTTCTTATACACAAGTATACATGAGTAATAGTTCTTATACACAAGTATACATGAGTAAAATTACTACCAAGGAATACAACAACAAAAGCGCTGCGCTGGATTTATAGAAGCAAATGGGTTGGACTCCTAAGAGTAAGAATGGGGCTAAGAACTGAAATAGAAAAGGAGGCTAAAATCAACATGTTGAATAAGTGATGGTATGATCGCTCTTGCTAACATTTCTATATCATCTTGCTGCAAACAAAATGGCATTGAAGCTTTTGAACCTTTGCAGGAGTCGGGAGCGTTTGATTAGGCTGCAGTAATCGTTTCTTGTTGGTTGCAAGTCGTTCGCAAGGGGTAAACCAACGAAACTTAGCGGTAAGCGACTTCCCCTTGCTGATCGACCACTGATATACATGAAGAAGAGATGGATTGAGTTGACCTTTCAAGTAATACCACTAGTTGTTCTCTTCTTTTATTGAATGTAAGGCTTCTTTGCTCTCTTTACTAATATTTAATAATTTTGGTTAGAAATCAGGTGAACAGATTCCACAACGATTCACAATTTACCGTATTAATTTCATTTTCATTTGCACTTTTGTCATCTAACAGGGGAGATCTATATCATCACGTCTATGTAACAATAAATAGATTATGAACATAATAACAAAAACGGTTCTATATACTAAAAAATAATTATTATATAAATGAAATGAATACTAAATATATTTATTCTTCTAACCATTTGTCGAATGATTCCGTCCACCTTCTTCCCGATGATTTTGGTTAAAGTGACTCTAAATTCAGTCTCTTCTCCAGAATAAGAAGTGTCTTATCATGCTTCACAACAAATTTGACTTTTTAGTTTCCCGTTCTCCAAGAAATTAACGATCTGATGGGACTGATCACAGCCACCTCCTTAACCAGGCAATCCCCACTGTCCAACAAATAATAAAAACCTCTTACGTGGCTCTGATCGTCCTTTGCCCACGGATTCGCTAATCGAGTAATTGCCTTGGTTTCAGCGCCTGCATATGCGAATCATAGCCGGGGCCCACTCCTCTCCACAGCCGACTCCACCCACTGCCCTCTCTGGAGCGTGCATTCGATTATATCTATTAATTCACTAATATCTATTCTTTTCCTTTCTTTTCTTTTTAAATATCCCAAAACTCCAAAACATGCTTAGAAATGTAATTGAAAGAATTCAAATGTGAAATAATTTTTTTATAAGATCTTTTACATGAGTCTTTCTTGTTTATATTGACTATACCTTAAGAGAGTATTCAATAAACTGAGTGATATTTTAATTAATGTTGTAGAATGTCAAAAAATAAACTCAAGTGGATATTATCCAAGGGAAAGAAAATTAAATCATCAAACAAAGTCTGATAGAGATTTTGGATCATTAAAAAAATTAAATTGAATCAAAATCTAAAAATACATTGCACATATAATTAATTAGTAGACGAAATTAATAAGATAAAGAAACGACCTCCATCTTTATAGTACATTTCTTACATTATCTTTTTGTTAGTAACTATGCAATTTGGTTAGTTCTCAAGTAATTCTTAGCTAATTTTTATCTGTTTTTGTCAAGTCTACTTTTTACCTAGCTAGTGATGTTACATAAAGATGGTAGGTACCCAAAAGAAAAAAAAAAAAACAAATGAAGTTGCTCGGAAGAAAAGAAAAGGAAAAGCCAAATTGTACTATCAACACGAAAACATGCAAAAATAGTTCCTAATCTACTTCCGTCTTGTAGACTTGTGTTAGTTGGATTGCACTTCTGGATTTGTTATCTGAATGTTTTACCTTATATATATATATTTATCAATGAGGAATCAAGACAAAATAAAAAGGAATAAAAAATTTGAGGTCAATATAAAACAGGAAGAAAGAAAAGGGATTTGGCCGAGCTAAACGGCATCGTTGGATGAACCGCCGAATGGGAAGCCGAGGTCTGCGGGGCGCGTGAAATAACAAAACAAAAGAAAACAGGAAAGACTTTGAAAATAAAAGTCATTTGCAAGCAGGAAAAAGTTAAAAGATGGGGAGGGCAAACGGCGTCGTTTACCACGTCGCCGCCTGCGAAGCTAGCCCCGGATTATACTGTATAAAGAGGAAAAGAGAACACACACGTTGAAATTCTAACCTCATCTCCTCTTCGACCCCTAAAATCAAACACCTGCCTCTCTTTCATTCTCTCTCTCTCCCAAACCCTAACGAAGACTTTGCCCCTCTTCGCAATCTGATGCTCTGATACGAGGTTTTTGACCCCCGTCGATCCGATTAACGTGGTGAGTAATTGATTTTGTCATCGTCTTTTTTTATTTCTTTCTTTCTTTTTATTTTATTTTATTTTTTTAAAGTTTTTCTTTTAGATTTCGATTATTGTGTAATTTTAGGAAGTTTGGAGTTGGTTGATCTAATTACCGCATCGTTCCTGGCCGTATCAGATCTGCTTTTCTTTCTCTATTTTGAGTCTTCTGGTGTCTTTTCTTGAGTTTTTTTTTTCAATTATTATTATTATTTTTGTCAAGGAGTTCTTTTTTAAATTTTTGTTTTATTGGGATTCTTCTTCGTTCGGATGCCCAAAAAAATTGGGGGAGACAGAGAAGAGAAACGGAAATATATCGAAATGTATATCTGTGTAATTAAGTCCAACATTGTTTCTGGCTCTAAATGTGGCGTTAGATTCTTGATGTTCTGTTTCCTTTTTGTTCGGGGTCATAACACTTGTCTCGGGGGTTAGTTGACAGAAGTTGTAAATTCTGGGTTTTTCTCTTTCTTTCGTTTTCTTCGCTCACATCTTCTCAGCTGTCAAACACTGAGTTTGAGAAAAATTTGTGGAAGATGATTTTTGCAAGTTTGGGTATCTGCATCTGATGCTAAATATAATCGGGGGTTTTGTTTTAGAATCTTGATTTTCATATTTATGTGGTTGTTTTTTTGAAAATAAATGATAGAAAATCTCTGTTGTTTTTGTAGTTGTATTGCAATTAGAGTTCATTAGCTGTGCTTCCGTTGTTCTGAGTATCAGATAGGGCTTCATTTTGTCATTTACTAGTCTGTCTGTTATTTAAGTTCTACAAGGACATATCGAAAAGATTTAACTTGAAACTAGATTTAGACTGGTTTCTAGAGGAAAATAGGATCTGTACAATGTTGGAGAGAATGTTGGGTGTCTGAAGTTTTAGGAAATTAAAATGTGTGATGCTTCTGAAATTTCTGGAAAGTTAGCAATCATTTCTTGAAAGTTTTAGAATTTAGAGTTCTCTTGGAGAAAAGATCTGTAGAATTCATCTAGAAGTTATATAGATGTAATTTCAAACTGGGACTTTTTAACTGTAAAATCTCCTTGTTGGGTTTGAGTTGACAACCTGTGCAGTTTTTAGGGTCTAGTGTAGTAAGACAGATACCTCCTTTGGTTCTTCTTCGGTTCTACTACCTGAAGCACTGATGCTTCAGACCTAGAGAAGACCATAGGAACAGTTAGCGTTCTACTTAGCAAAGCTGGGCCTTTATGCTGCTTTCTGAGGCCTAAGTTGTATGAGCTGGAAGTTATACAGAAATATTTTCTGGATTTTAGCTCTGGAGTCTTAGCTCAGATGGTGAAGTGTCAGCCTTGTATTGGGTGAGTGATTAGAGGGCACTAAAATGGTGTAAAGAAGAAGAAAAGAATATCTTCATAATACAATGTTGTCATTCAGCCTATTAAAATAAAGAAATCAGATGAGGAACTAGTGGTGATGTCTTCATATCTTTTTGCTGTTCCATTTTGTGTTTCCGTTGACATTATTGAATAAATTTCATCTCAACAGACTTTATATGTCAGGATTTTGTGTTGTTGTTTTGTTTTTACTTTTTTTGGGAGTGGGGATTTAAATATTCTGCTTATCTACTGTTGATCAAAGTCCATTTTGATTCCTGATTTCATCTTTCTTTTTTAGCCTTCAGGTAAGATGGTCTGTTGACGTGCTATCATTAGTTTGATCACTTGATTAATTCGTTATATAGAATATATTGCTGCATATGTAGACACATAGAGAGAAAGGAAGTGATAAAAAAGACGAATAATGAGAAGTGAAGCACGTGGTACTAGTTTGTATTTGAAGATGATCTGATTATGTTGTCCCTTAATTTGTTGACTGCGATGTTTTTAAGTCATCTTGTGGAATAGATAGTGGCATATGTGGGCATCCAGAGAGAAAGGAGCTGATGAGAGAAAAAGAGTAATCATGAGCAGTGTAGTCTGTAGTACTGGTTAGGTTTGAAGATGATTTGGTTATCTGCTGCCCTTAGTCTGATGACTGGGATTTGGTTATTTGTTGTATAATAGTTTGTGACGTACATGGGCATATGTAGAGAAGGGAACTAATGGAAAAAAACGATTAGAAGGTGAAGTTTGTGTATTATCATTTAGGGTTTAGTCATGGAAGAAAAAGAAGAGAAGATAAGTGGTGGATTTGCCTCTGTTTGGAGAACCTTTTGAAAGTAGGTTTTCTTTTATTAGACTTCAATAACACTTCTCGGATGATGTTACCAGATGTGATGTTATAACCATGAAGCACACTTTTCAAGGAAGGAAGGAAAACACAAAACACTGTAAGAGAAATAAACCATCTACTTTTGATAAAACTTTCCATACTTTGATGTAAAAATTTTTTGGTTTCCACTTTTAAGGTGGAGGTAGAATGCTATCTTAAACAATAAAAAAGTGTGAAGAGTGGTGAAAGCTGCCAAAAAATTTGGCAGCCTTTAGTGGCTGTAAGATATGCATGGGGGTACCAAAGAGGCTGCCAAATTTGTGTGTCATGTGGTGTCCTCAATGACAATAGTTGCCCAAAGAAGCAAGTTTCATTTGGTGTTCTCAGATGTGTCAATTACCGATGGTGACTGATTATGTCAATGAATTATTTCTTCAGATATAAGAATATCATGCAGACACATTCGGAGTCACCCAGTATTGTATTTACTTTTTAGTTTATATATGTTGTAGGATTTGTTCAGATGGAATTATGATGGGTCATTTTATTTACAGATATGTGTGCTCAGTAGACTATTCAAACTTTGCTAATGATTTATTATGTTATCTGTCTTATTTGTTTTCCTTCTGCTTCTACTTCTAATTAAGGAACAGTTAAAATTTTATATTGGGTGTCATGAATGTTTGTCAGCTAATGATAACGTTATTTGCTATCATCTATTTTAGTGCTGTTTGTTTCACTTGAGACTGTCCATTTCTTTTTCGCTTTACTTCTTCTCTGCTTGTTGAAAACCTATTATGTTTTCTAGTTCATCTTTGGACTTATGATTTTTGTGCCTGTAAATCTTTGTGCAGATAAATGCTGTTTGAAGTAGGTTAGGATACTCAATGGTTGATGATTGTACAGATGAATAAAATGTCTGCTCCTTTATCAAGGGAGCGCGCACAACACCTTTATGAGAAGGTGATTCTTTTTTTCCCTACTTAGATTTTGTTTTGCCCATTGTCTTGACTTATGCACTAACCTGAGCTAATTTGTGCTAGTAAATGAGACTGGTATTTTCACTTATGGGATACTTTGTGTGTCTTTGTCTAAATATTTATACTCTTTTAAGTTTCACATCTGTTGTGCAGAACATGGAATTGGAGAATAGACGTCGGAGGTCAGCCCAGGCGCGGGTCCCATCAGACCCCAATGCTTGGCAACAGATGCGGGAGAATTATGAATCGATAATTCTTGAGGATCATGCTTTCTCTGAGCAGCAAAATATTGAATATGCTCTGTGGCAGTTGCATTACAAGAGGATTGAGGAATTGAGAGCACATTTCAATGCTGCTTTAGCTTCTGCAGGCTCAAACACATCTCAGAGTGTGAAGGGGCCAGGACGAGCTGATCGAGTTACAAAAATAAGACTGCAATTCAAAACCTTTCTTTCAGAAGCTACTGGATTTTACCATGATCTCATTCTCAAAATCAGATCCAAGTATGGGCTCCCATTGGGCTATTTTTCTGAGGATTCAGAGAACCGAATTGTTGCAGATAAAGATGGCAAGAAATCTGCCGAAATGAAAAAAGGTCTGATATCTTGTCATCGTTGTCTGATATACTTGGGTGACCTTGCACGTTACAAAGGCCTCTATGGGGAGGGCGACTCCAAAAGCAGGGAATTTGCTGCAGCGTCAAGTTACTATTTGCAAGCTGCATCTCTTTGGCCATCAAGTGGGAATCCTCATCATCAGGTTTTTCTCTTTAGTTCTAAATTATTTTTCATCCCAATCTATTTTTTGTATATGGTGGATCTCAAGCTCTCTGATGAGTCCTATATTTTATTATGACATTCTCTCTGTTGATTATCTCAGCTTGCTATATTGGCTTCTTATTCTGGGGATGAGCTGGTGGCTGTTTATAGATATTTTCGGAGTCTGGCAGTTAACAGTCCTTTTCCAACTGCAAGAGATAACTTGATTGTGGCTTTTGAGAAGGTATAATGTTTGACAAAATGCATGACTTTCCTGAGACGTGGTTTGTTTTTTACATTGTATCTGTACAGGGGTGTTATATTTTATCATTCTTATATATTTATGGTTTTTTTTTTTTTAAATTAACTTTCTGACGACTTATGTATTGCATCTGATATTAGATTCTGACTTTTAGTGTATGAAATGCTTCTCTTGTTGTGGAGCTCTGTAACGGATACTAATCTTTTCACAAATATTGAGACTGGGCTTATTTCATTTACTTTTTGATGTTTTTGAATACATGGAGTGCATATTCGAAAAATTATTGTGGGATAATAAACAAGTCTTAACTTAAACAAGCTGTAATCTCAACTGATTAGGGTTTCCTATATGGATACTTTTACATTGCGTAAGATCCATGTGGATATATGGAGTATCATATAGGAGACTTATAATGTCTTAAAATTAGGTATGAAGTTGCTCATTGCATATGTACACACGACACACAAATATCTTGATTTATATAACCAGCAATATGATATATCACCTCAACTGCTTTTAAATTTTAAATTTGTCAATGAAATTGTTAAGTTTGGAACTACTCATTGCTGCTTAGCCAGTCAAAGTCTATTCGCAACAAACACCGTGGTGGCTGTTGTTTATGATCTATCCAATCAAAAATTAAATAGGCAATCTTATTTTAAATCCTTTGGTTGTGTTAAGATGTGGTTAAATGAACTTCTTGATAACATTTGCTGAAGTTCAAGATTGTGGACACTCAAAACTCTATTTTTAGTCATGTTTCTGCCAAAGTAAAACCTATCTTTAGTTTTCTGTCCCAAATCATAATTTCTTGTCTGATAAGTGGACTCTTCAGTCTTTGACTCAGTTTATGCTGTTCTTATGCTTTCTTTTTCCCTACCATTCTTGGCAGAATCGTCAGACTTACTCTCAACTAACTGAGGATATCAAAACATCTGCAGTCAAGGAATCACATGTGCGGTTGACTGGCAAAGGAAGAGGGAAAGGAGATGCTAAATTTGCATCCAAAGATACCAACCTTGAAGCCAACCAGGACGAGGGAGTGTTGACTTTGCCCGAGACATATAAATCCTTTTGCATCCGATTTGTTCGTCTAAATGGAATTCTTTTCACGCGAACTAGGTATATTATCTGAAAGCTTTTCTATTTTGGGAGTATAGATAAAAAAGTAACATGGACTGACATTCTCTCTATTTGCTCGTTGGTTTTTGGTATTCTATTTGTAGCCTGGAAACATTTGCAGAGGTTCTCTCCCTGGTTAGCAGTGGTTTACATGAGCTTCTGTCTTTGGGGCCAGAGGAAGAGTTGAATTTTGGTGCTGATGCTGTTGAGAATGGACTTCTCATTGTTAGACTTATTTCTATTCTTATATTCACAGTACATAATGTAAAAAGGGAGTCTGAAGGACAGACATATTCGGAAATTGTACAACGTGCTGTTCTGCTCCAGAATGCATTTACTGCAGTTTTTGAGTTGATGGGTCTCATATTGGAGAAATGTGTGCGGCTGCATGATCCTTCTTCAAGTTTCCTTTTACCTGGCATTCTGGTCTTTGTAGAATGGTTGGCATGTTGTCCAGATGTGGCTGCAGGCAGTGATGTGGACGAAAAACAGGAAAATGCTAGATCACAGTTTTGGAAACGTTGCATCCCTTTCTTGAATAAGCTCCTATCCAACGAGCCAATGTCTATTGCTGATGGTGAAGATGAAACGTTCTTTAATAACACAAGTAGGTATGAAGAAGAAGAAACTGAAAACCGGCTTGCTTTGTGGGAGGACTTTGAGCTAAGGGGTTTCTTGCCACTTCTTCCAGCACAAACCATTTTGGATTTTTCACGGAAGCGTTCCTTTGGAGGTGAAGGCAATAAGGAAAAAATGGCCCGTGTTAAAAGGATCCTAGCAGCAGGGAGGGCTCTAGTAAATGTTGTTAGGGTTGATCAAGAAACAATATATTTTGATTCAAAGGCCAAGAAATTTGTTGTTGGTGTTGAGTCCCAAATCTTAGATGATCACATGCTTACTACCACCTGTGCAGGCATAACTAATACAAATGGTATGATGTATGAAAAACAGGTGGAGGAAGCTCTGAGTTTGGACATTCTGCAACCAAGTTCTGAGTTACATGTGGAAGGAGAAGAAGAGGATGAGGTCATAGTTTTTAAGCCATCAGTAGCTGAGAGGCGAAATGATGTGGTTGGCTTGAAATGGGCGCCATACGAAGGCTGGAGCCTGGTCAAAATGCTTCTGCAAGTGATCTGAAATTTCTTGGTTGTTCTGATTCAGCCCCCTTGGCTAATCTCCGTCAGCAGATTAGTCTTGATGTGAATTCTCAAATGCCTGCCTCTGTTGGTAATATTGTTCCACAGCATCTCCAACCTATTCAATCTCATGCTTCAAAGTGGTCAGTGGAAGAGGAAGCTCTTCTTGCTAATGGCTTGAAAGGTCTAAGGTTTGTGGGGAACGGACATGTAATGAAATCTGAAGAACAAGATATTGGCATATCCACTTCTGCTGCACTTTCAGCTTCCACCCAGCAACCTTTCAGTGCTAACACTGCTGGCATGTCTTATGGTCATGCAAAAGCTTCTGAAGCTGTGGTTTTGTCCAAGACTGATGCTTTTGTGTCTTCTGGGCCCATGCCTGACAATTCGTCCATGAGGATGTCATCAGCATTGCCAGGTGGTTTGCGAAAAAACCCAGTTAGTCGGCCTGTTAGGCACATTGGGCCACCACCTGGTTTTAGCCAAATTCGCTCTAAACAAGTGAATGAACCCACTTCTGGTCCAGACTTGGTAAGTGGGAATCCACTGATAGACGATTATAGGTGGTTGGATGGATATCAGATGCCATCATCAATGAAAAGTACTGGGCCAAGTAGTGCCATCGGTTACTCATCTTATTCAAATCCTCAACCAATCAGTGTCAGCAATGGCTTGGACGGATTTCAGTTGTCATCAGCAGCAAAAATCTCTGGTCCAAATAGTTCCTTCAATCACCCATCCTACTCAAGCCACCTGCCCATCAGTGTCAGCAATGGCTTGAGTGGAACAGTCAGCTTTCCATTTCCTGGGAAACAAGTTCCAACGAATTCTTTCTCATTGGAAAAGCAAAAGGGCTGGCAAGATTACCAGACACTTGAGCAGCTAAATCTATCCAATGAACAGCAGCTTCAGCAGCATCTACTCATCAATGGAAATCAGCACCTTAATCAACTGCCTGAGCAATATCAAGGACAGTCTGTCTGGACAGGTCGTTACTTCGTGTGATGTCAAATGAGAATATAGGTGGTAAGACCAAGTTTTCTATACCTGAATGGTTGGTAATTACTCTTGATAGCATTAAGATGGATTATTGTTGTTAGAAGCTTGTTCTGATCTAACACACTGCCATTCGTTAGGTCCTCGAGAATGATTCTGGTGTATGTACTGCATCCTTCTGCTACCAACTTCAAACTCCAACTTTGCAGCCTTGTCAATGTTGAATTTTAGTTGGAGCATGGGTGGCATTGGCTTTCGTGCAGGCACTTGCAACTACACAAGTAAGTTTATATCCAGATAAATATTTGCAAATTCCATATACTAATATACCTCTTTGCTGAAACTTGCCTGAGTTGGTAAGGTGTATTTACGGTGCTTCCTGTTTTGAGTGGGAAGATCACTTTTTCCCCATTCCTTCTCTGAAATAAGTCAGGTCTCTTGTGATACTTGTATCTTGTTACATGTGTTCTTCTGTTGTCATATTATCTGTGAGAAAATTATATTTAAGTGAAGAGGAATTTGTTACGGTGTAATGTGAACAAATGCTTTGGTGGATTCTTGCTTGGCAAGAAAATTTCCATGGTAAGGTTAGAGTTGGATCACTGTCTTGGTTCTTTATTTTTTTCTTCTGAATCCAAAATATGCAAGTAATTATATTTGTTTCTTGACATGAACAAACTATATGTATGGTGGAGAACATAATTTTTTCTGAACGAGTTCTTTCTTTGTAGGTTGTTATTAAGTTTGTGTGCAGCACACGTTCTCAGTAGTTGAACTGAGATACTTCTAGTTTCTCTGGATGTGCATCCTGTCCAATTTCTTTGTTTTTTGGGGGTGGTAAGATGCTATCTGTACATTTTGTTCTTATTTGTGCAGATTTCATGAAGGTCTCCGGCCTGGAGGAAGAAACATGGAAACATCCTCTATGATATAATGTTCCTAAAAAGTAAATGCCTTGTCTGGTTACTTGGGATGGATAGAATGTGTTAGTACCATCATCTGTTGGTTTTGGGCCCTATGTGTCAGGCAATTGGTGGAATATAGATGTGCTCTCCATTCTACTCAACTGTTATACGGTCTAGCTGTCAAAATCACTGTTATCGTTTCCAACTGGCGGCAGATAATATATAATAATGCGATGCAACAAGTTCTTTGCTCTGAAGCTTTGGAGAGCTCCACTTGGCTAGGTTGCTGGTTATGACCTGGGTATCAGCAAGTTGCTAAGTGGGAAGATGGTGAAGATTATATTTGGGTTAGTGCAAGTGTGAGGTGTATGGTCGTTGCTTCTGGATGAAAAGACTAGTTATATTGTTACTCTGCCCTTGTGGCTGGTTGTGTAGGGATATGTCATAGGTTATTATAGGATCTTGGTGAAGTCGGGCTTGACTCCAACTTTTTCTGGTTTTGATGAAATAATCTGTGGAATATGCCACTATGTTAAAGGTGATATTATATCTGAGATAATATTTGCTTTACTTATTTGGTTTTATTGGCAAGTTTGATGGTATTGAGTCTGGGACCTCTAGATGCTATGTATGAAGTGGTCCTCTAGACAAGCAGGTGAAGTAAATTGCTGTCCAGTGCTTCTGATGTTGCTTTCAATGCTGTTGAGGTAATAGCAAACCATTGTTGTACTATTCTAGATTGGAATAACCCAAAAAGGCTATTGGATCTCACTGGTCGGCCATGCGGTGAAAATCGCATAATCCTACAGCAAAGTTGCCACCAAAAACCAAAACAGTGTCCTATAGTGTAATCGGGAAAAAATTAGCTGAAGGGAGGAATTAAAGTGTAATCATCAGATCCAGAACTCTGGTTTCAAAGAATACGTTGTGTAGGTTCTTGATAACTGTACCTGGCATACGAAATTCCTGATGGCAGCATCAGATGCTTGCTTTCACGGCAGATTTGGTGCTCAGCAAGTCTCCCGTTGAGTCTCCAAGAAACACGAAGCGAGCATGAAAAAGCTCCGCCGTTTCTTGGGTAGAAAATGTTAGTGTTAGAGACGCCAACTAATGACAAGTTTCGTGGGGAAGCCTCGAAGTGGAGGGAAGAGGAGGAGCACGCTAAATAATTGAAGTCGCGCACGTTTGTCATATGTCATAATTTCAACTCCCGCGACCTGACGGGGTTGAATATTCCTGCAAAAGCCCGATTTAGTGTCTCTTTACAGTCCTCGGGCACGACTACCTTGATGCAGGTGAGCTTGGGACCTTCAAAAGTATAAGACTATACCCGCCAGATTCTATTCTTTGGAAAACAAATGAAAAATGACAGGAAACAAGTATGAAGCAAGGGTAGAAAGCATGAGAGTGTTTGGGAAAATGTATTACCTTTACAATGAGCCTATTTATAATGTTATAGGACTTAACTAGCTGTAAAGGAAAATAATTAAAGCATAATAAAATAAGATATTTCCTATACACATTTTGACCTAATTTTGCAAATGTCTACTAACAAAGAAACATTAGAAAAATAATAATGATAGGAGGCAACTATATCTCTAATAACCTCACTCAAGTTGGTGGTCTATAAATGTGAAGAATGCCAAGCTTATTTAATAGATATGCATGTTACCTGTGATTTAGAGGTTTAGTGATGGTATCTGCAAGCTACTTTATGGTTCTTATTCCTTTTGTCTTAATCATATCTTCTTGCATTTTGTCCCTAGTGAAATGATAATTGATTTTAATGTGTTTTGTTTTCTTATAGACTATCAGATTCACTATGAGTTTAAGAGTGCATTATCATAAAACAAAACAATTGGGCTTTTCACCCAAATTTTGAGATCCCGAAATAAACTTATCATCTACACTATCTCACAAACTAATCTTTGCTATTGCTTGATAGTCTGAATCTACTGATAATAAAGAGACAGTCAATTGTTTCTTTGTTTTCCATGATAATAAGGAATTTCTCAACTTAACACATAAAGTATTGATAGATCATTGGCTTTAGGACACATGGTGTAATATGTATCATAATAAACAATCATCTTCATGTCACAATCTCTAAACAACAAGATTCCTAAACCTAGACATCTTTTCCACTTCACTACTTTCAAGGTAGCATCTATATGTAATTGTTTGGGATCCTACATAAATTGATTGAGGATTTGAATAGCATAACTGATATTAAGTTTGGTTATGATGAGATAAATGAGTTTTCGGATGAGTCATTGATAACTTAACAGGTCCTAGAGCAAATGATCATTTTCCGAGAGTGATACTATAACATTGTAGTCCATTGTTGTTAAATTTATGTACTACTCAATTAGGATGATCGTTGGCTTACATTTGAATAATCCAACCCCTAAAATGATCTTGAGAACAAACTTGCATTGATTAAAACAAATTTCTTTGTTTGCGATGACAATCTCTATCTCTAGAAAATACTTGGGTGGACCAAGTCTTTGATGCCAAAGGTGGAATGCAAATACTTCTTGAAATTTGAAATGACATGTGCATTGTTGTCTACAATGAGCATATCATTAACACATATTAGTAGATAGATGACAAAACTACCTTAAGCCCATGTAAATAAAGCATAATCATTTTTAAATTGTCTAAATAGTGCTATAATGAAGGCCATGGTGAACTTTGTGTACCACTACCGAGAAGTTTGCTTGAGTACATAAAGGGATTTATGGAGATAATATGTCTTAGACTTCCCATGTTTGCAAAATCTCAGGGGAAGATTCATGTAAATTTTATCCTCCAAATTCTATTAAAAAAGGCATTGTGGATGTCTATTTACTGAAAAGGCCAATTGTGATAAGCTATAATAAAGATAAAAGAATGAATAGTGACTTCCTTAGCAATGAGAGAGAGTGTCCCCTAATAATTGAAACCTTTTTTTCTAAGTAAAATTCTTGGCCACCAATCAAGCCTTATAGTGTTTGAGGCCTTATATTTAATCTTATTATCCCTTTATGACCAGTGGGCTTTTGATAAGGTCAAAGGACAAGATCTCATATGTGATTGTTTGTGAAAGCTAAAGTTCAATCTCTATAGTTTGTTGCCAATTACAATCCTTAGTGTACTTGTGATAAGAATTGGATTCATAATTATGAAAGATGTAACTTATATAGCACAACTATTCTAGTGCAAAGCAAACAAAACTAATAAAAGAAGAGACTAGATAATGAGTACTTGAGAAATGGAAACTAAAGTAGATATAATCTTGAGTCCATGTGGCATGTTCCAATCAATGAGGAACAAGTGGTAGCTAAAGGAATAAAAAGAACAATAGCCATAGTGTCATCTGAGATGTCCTTAAAAGCTATAGGTTATAAAGAAAGGCTTGGAGCATCTGAGTTAAAATGAGGAGTAGAAGTCGATGAAGGATCATAAGGAAGTTTTTCCAATGAAATGTTCAAAGAAGAGACTAGCATTGAAGGAGGCACAAAATGTCCTCATTATATAAGAATAGTGGAAATACAGATTGAGGATTAGGTGACTTGGTAGGCATAAGTTAATCCTGAAGTGGGAACATGTCTTTGTGAACAACAACCTCCCTACTAACAAAGAAACATTAAGTAGTTGGGTCATATACATGATAACCCTTTTGTAGAGTTGGATAGTCCATAAAGATGCATTGTGTGGCATAAGGACCTAGTTTGTCTTGATAGCCTATAGTGGTAACATAGTAGAAATGACTAAAAACATATAGGTGACAAATGTTTGGATGTTTAGAACAATAGCTCAAAGGGGTCCATCGATCCAAAATATGGCTTGACATTTGATTGATCAGCTAGGTAACAATGATCATGTAATCACCCTAAAATATTAAGGCCTAATTCTTTAAGGCATAAGCAACTTTAAAGAGATGATGGCACTTGTGTTCCAAGATCCCATTTTGTTGTAAGGGTATAAAGGTAAGAACTCTCATAGAGAATTCCTTAAGTAGAGAAGAATGAGAAACACTTATGATTGAAATAATCGTAAGCATTTTCTAATTGTTTAATGTGGTAAGAAGTTGAGATTTGGATTGTATAAAGAATACTTAAGTACCACGTGAGTAGTCATTAATGATAATGAGAAAATAACTAAATTTGTTATGATGAGGTGTGTGATAGGGTCCTTAAATGTCAAGGTGAATGAGGGAAAAAAATGTTATGTCTTACAACGTGGTAGGAGTAAAGATAAGATGAGTTTGTTTAGCTAAAGGATAAATAAAACACTTAGGATGAGAAAATAAGGTATTATGACTCAAATGATTATGGGAAAAAAATTGATTTTTATTAATATGAGAAATACATAAAATCCCATTATTAGTGAAAGTACAAGAAGATAAATCAAAATGACTTGAAAAGAAGGCTTAGAAATAAAATTTTTGGTGCACATTATCAAGCATATCAATTTTCTAATTGATTGGACTTAAAAAGGATAGACATCAAAATTTAAAATAGCATGATAATCATTGTCAGTATAAACTTTGGAGACATAATTAAAGTTAAATTGAAATTATGGAACAAATAAAACATTCTTTAAGATGATGTGGTAACTAAGTGGGATGGTGCCAATTTTAGCGACATGAATGACATCGCCATTGGGAAGGTGAATTGACAAGGATGGGGAAGATAAATTGTGTACATGTGCGAAAAGGTTTTTGTCACATATAATATGATTATTAGCCCCTGAGCTAATGATCTAAGCATTAGTAGCAATTGATTTCAAGCAATAAAAGATACTTGCGAAATTGGCAGGTTTGTTGCCCACCCCAATTTGACTGAGGGCCTGCATGATGCAGTTAAATTGTTGCTCATTGATGGGTTGGGATACCTTCTTAGTGGGCCTAGTAGTCACCTAGGAGACCGAAGAGTTGGATGAGTTGAAAGTGGGTACAGTGGTGGCTTAATCAGGGCTATTGTATTCGTACGAGTTTAAAATGATTTAGGAACCATCTGATTGCCCTATTTTATTTGAGCCATTGGATAAAGATAATTAGGGTAGCATTGTCGTTTCTCTTACGAGACCAAGAAAACCTAACGCACCGTTGCTCATGCCATGGCCAATCTCGTGCGAGGTAGTCTAAATCGTAAGAGCCCATTACACTAGGTGGGCTTCTCTGTACGTAAATCACTCTTACCGATCTAAATGTACTTGAAAAAGGCTAGATGTTGATTTTCATCTTGCATGCCGAGATGGTAGAGATGATTGAGCACTCGTGGTGGCTCTAGGAGGAGCATTTGGCTGTGAAAAGCTAAGAAACCTTCATTCAAAATCAAAAAGAATCCCTTGCACTGATCGCGATCCTTGATGGCCTAATATTGCTGCAAGGTATGATTGGGTACATTGAGAGGCTCATTCACCATGTCTAACCTGTTAAACAAATAATAATAAAAATAAACTTGTTAAATAAGGCAAAGAGTTAGTTAAAAATGAAAGGAACTACAAGGTTGCCTTGCCTGATTTCACTCAAAACCTAGTTGAATGAAAATAATTGGGCTTGATTAGTTTTGCTGTACATCTAGGCAATACTATTCCATTGAATTCGGGCATCTTTGGTCGGTGAAATTTTGACAACAATTGTAGGGCTTTAAAAAATTGCTGATCCAAGACTTGATAAGTTGGCTGCACTTCCACCATTAGTGTTGGGCAAGTTTTCCGTTGGGTGGGATGGGGACAATACCATCAAAGAACCCGTATTTGTCTTTCATGATGAAGGCTCACTGGAATTTGAGAGGCCATATGGCTTAATTATCTGTTTTAGACAATGGTTGGCGACTAGTTGCAATTTTGGACCATCCAACGTGGTGGTTTATAACGGATCCCCCGGCTTCAGGCTATAGTGCATCGCAACATGTGAGAAGAAACCCAGGTGGAAGACTGGGTAATGATTCAAACCTAAAAGATGGCTTTAGATACCATATCAAATAGAACTAATGACTCTTTAATTTATACTTGGGAAAGGAAAAGAAAGATTAGTTGATACAGTAGCTTTTGGTTCTTTCAACAAGTGTAAACCCCCGTTAGCAAAAGGCATCAATAAAAGCTTCAAAGGCTTTTCAGTTTTCAAATCAAGTCTAAAACTGTAGTCAATTAAGAAAATAGAAAACTAATCCTAAAATATTATTCAATCTTAAACCCGTTGAATCCGAAGCAACTTATTATACCAAAATCTAGACTAAAAAATGCTCACTTCCTAAACGTTATAATTTTTTCCCAAATATAAATAACAATTCCCAAATAAAGCATCTTAATCATAATTAAACAGCGGCTGTCACGGCTCCATTCAGAAACACTAATTGCACTATAATGATGCCTTCTCCGGTAAAAGCTGCATGATTGATTCCTTTTGCCTTTGCCTTTGCCTTAAAATCATGTCATGGAATAAAGCTCTGCAGTTTAAGCTGCAGAAAATTCGCACTTATCCCACCAAGTATGCGATGCTGCTTTTCATACTCTATAACCCATATTCTGTTTGCATTCAACTGATAAACAAAGCTAACAGGAACATGTTTAGTGGTTACCGTTACTGTAACTGACTTTACTTTAGGTGCTTTATTCTAAGCTGTAATTCACCAATCTAAATGCTATTACAAGGGAATGTTGAAATTTGTAAAGTTGGAAGAGTCCTTAAATGCTGCTTCTATTTGAATGGAGGTTTGGGGGAGTTGACTTTAGCATATGATGTATTGTATTTTATCAGTATTTGAATTCAAATGGGCAAGTTTGGTAAGTCATCAAAGCAATTTTTAAAGAAAAACAATGTAGGATGAGATTCTTAAATTAAAAATAAAATATTTGATGTAAAACTTAAATGAAAAAAGAACACTTAAACTTTTGAGCTTATCTTTGTCTTATTTTATATGACTTTAAACTTAATGATGCTTGGTGTATGAAAAAGTGCATAAATAATAAAAGTCTCACACTATATTTCTAGTGTAAAATTTAACTTCTTCTAACATAAGTAGATTCAAGATTTTCATATGCATGACCAAATCATGAACAAATGGGTTTTCACGTTGATTACAAACTTGAGTTTGAAAGGAACGCAAACCACCTATATTCAAATAGTGTAATTGAATACAGAGTCAAAACTTCTATTTATAAGCTTTAACATAACTGTTATATAACTAAAATATAACAGAGGTACAAATTGAAAATACAACTTAATTTTAACTGGTTAATATCTTAGCACCAAGAAATGTCGGGAGAATTTTTTAGATAGTGGTTCTCATGCAAATTTTTATTTTTTTTTAGAAATGTAAATTATATTAATAAATTTTAAGATATATATAAAAGTCATTATATCTACGAGAAAATAAAAATTAAAAACTTTCAAATTTAATTCAAAATAATATTTCATTGAAAAGATTTTATATTTTTAAATAAAAAAATTCTCTTATATATTACCTTTTTTATTTTAGTTAAGAGAATAAAAATATCAATTATTTTCTTTTGAAAATCATGCAGATCTTTTGTCCTTGGTTAACAATGACAACGAAACGTCCCCGTCTCTGTCGTGTACCGTGTCCGTCGCCCACTCTTCTATCTCTTTTTAAGCAGCTTTCCCTCCATGTCGGGGGGATTTTTTAGATTGTGGTTCTCATGCATGGTCTATTTCGGATCCTTAATCCTTGTTAACGATGACAACGAAACCTCCACGCGCCAGTACTGTGTACCCACTTCTCCCCCTTTTTTAAGCAGCTCTCCCTATTGTAGGAGGCCAGGCAGCCGGCGCACTCTCCCTCCCTCCTCTGTTGCAAAGGGAAATGGGCACCGGCGGAACTCCCTCAATGGTTACAAAAATAGCTGCCATGCTCCTCCTTTTACTCCTCCACAACCCATCTAGCGCCAGTCCCATCCAAACCATAGTTGTGCTTGTCATGGAGAACCGGTCCTTCGACCACATGCTGGGTTGGATGAAGCGAATCAACCCGGAGATCAACGGCGTCGACGGCTCTGAGTGGAATGCGGTCTCCACCACCGACCCCAACTCCAGGCGGATCTTCTTCAACAACGAGTCTCACTACGTGGAGCCAAATCCTGGCCACACCTTCGGAGAAATATGCGAACAAGTTTTCGGATCCACTAACACCACCGCTGACCCTGCTCCCATGAACGGCTTTGCCCAGCAGGCCTACTCTGTGGATAAGACCGCCTACATGTCCCAGAGTGTCATGAATGGCTTCCTACCCGACAAGGTTGCTGTCTATAAGACTCTCGTTTCAGAATTCGCAGTGTTTGACAGGTTAGCTTCTGCATATCCTTCAAATTAAGGTTCATCCATTATATTATCTCCATGTCTCTCCATAAACATTGATTTACCAATGCAGTTGTTTTCTTCCCATGTAGTTTACTTCTGGATCTCGGAAAATGAGGAGAATAAATCTGGGTTTCTGATTTAAATGCAATTACAAGCATTTCCTTTTCAAGTTATCATGAGCATTCTGCCAACTGAATGAAATTTCCTTACAAAATAGTGGAAAACTCAAATGATCTAAGTTTTGATCCAGTTGTTTATAAATCAATCCATATCATAATGATGTAATTCTTGACCCATGGCCAACAACAGATCAAAAACTAACTGGTGAGATAATTTAATTTAGTTATGTTATGACATAAAAAGCAATGCTTCCATGTCCCTTTCGCTTTGGCGAAAGTGTAGGATTACTTACATCAAAAGACATCTCTTTCCACTGGTGAAATAGTAGCATATTTGAGAAAATAAGCCTTCATCGTTTCTATTATCTTCTTGGGCAGTCACTATCTCCCTAAAATATAGGTGGTTTGCGTCCCTACCCACCGAAACGCAGCCAAACCGGCTTTACGTGCACTCTGCAACATCTCACGGCACAATCAGTAACAACAAAGAGGAACTCGCGAAGGGCTATCCACAGAGAACCATCTTCCAAAGCCTTGACGACGATGGAATATCCTGGCGAGTATACTACCAGCAGTTCCCTAACGTGCTGTTCTACAGGAACATGAGGAAGCTCAAGTACGCCTTCAGGTTCCACAGTTACCATAGGTTCAAGAAGGACGCAAGAAAAGGCAATCTCCCGGGCTACGCTGTGGTGGAGCCCCGCTACTTTGATCTCAAAACGGGGCCGGCCAACGATGACCACCCATCGCACGATGTGTACCAGGGACAGATGCTTGTGAAGGACGTGTACGAGACACTTAGGGCGAGCCCCCAGTGGAACCAAACTCTATTCCTCATCACGTACGACGAGCATGGTGGGTTCTACGATCATGTCCCTCCGCCCGCACGTGGGGTCCCCAACCCGGACGGAATCGTGGGGCCGGAGCCCTTTTTCTTCAAGTTTGATCGTTTAGGAGTCCGTGTCCCCACCATCGCCATTTCACCTTGGATTGAGAAGGGCACTAGTAAGTCCTACCATTTCATTCACTTTTTCGGTTTCTGCCATTTTTTTCTCACAGTTTTAAAAGAATAAAACTCTTCTGGGTTCCGCCAATTTTCACGAGACCATATTAAGTGTTTCATGTTCAAGGTGTATGTATTGCAAAACTGTAGCTGCATTCATTAGAAGATTTTTCCCATGAAACAGTCCCTCTTTTCAGTTATTATATCTTTTATCGTTGTCAACATCGCCATCCACCCATATTAATTCTTCTGGGTTCTTCCAAACTCGTGATTGTTCAGCACCCCAAAGTGGATTATGGAACCAGATGGAACCTCTGACCACAGATCCTGTAATAACAATATCATAGTCCTCAACCCAAGTTGGTGTGGTTGAGGTTTTACTTTTTAATTGCTTCAAGTAGAGGCTTCCCTTTTATATTTGTTCTGTCAGTTTCTTTGAAGCTTCTTGGCGTACGGTCCAACCTTTTCTTTTCTCATTTTGATTAAAAATAACGGAAGTTTATTTTGGATTGAAATATCTTCGCGTGCTTATCTCTGTCTTTGAGGTGAGCGCAGGTCGTGTGGGCTGCCATTTTCACACTGCTTTATTATACAGATGGTTGACAGAAAGTGGAATGTGGGCCTCCCCCACCCTACTTTGTCGTTTCTCTCTCCCCTGTCAAAATCTATAATGGGAACCTTTGAAAAAAGAAGTTCCTGCGCTGCAGGCCTATCAGCTCAGAAGCCAATATTTGCTTCATTACCAGCTCATTAATTTATTTTTATTTTGATAATTTTAACTTGTATCTTGTTTCAAAATCATAACTTGTGGTGCATGATAATGTTACAGTTGTTCATGGTCCCAATGGATCTCCAACTCCAACTCCAACTTCAGAATATGAACACTCATCCATTGCTGCAACGGTGAAGAAGCTTTACAACCTGTCCTCGCCCTTCCTAACCCAGAGGGACGCGTGGGCAGCCACCTTCGAAGCTATAGTCCAGAAAAGGACAGAACCTAGAACTGATTGTCCAGGTTAGCCCACTTCAATTGCCTTATCTTAACAAATTACAGGAGATTCTAGTAAAATCCGGCTCCGGCGCTTTGTAGCGGCTTACAAGAAAAACAAATTGTAAAATGGATAACGCTTTTTTTTGTTATTAATCACAAATAAACCATATAAGAGAGTTCATGGAGAATTTTGAAACTTAATATATAAAACCTTACTTTTCTAAAAGGAGGAGAATAATACATTTATATACAATTGATTTCTTTATTCATTTTGGACTAGAATTTTTTTATTCACCTTGGATTGAGATTTATTTATTAATTTACTTTAGACTAGGATTCCTTATTTGTCTCAGCCTAGGATTCATGCGCATTGCATAAAGGGAGAGGACGTGAAAGGCTTATGTGGCCTTATTGGTCATCTTTATATTTGAAAATATATCTCTTTTAATAGTATTGGATTTATTAGTTACATCTTAGTAAGTCTTCTCACCATATTAGATTGTCATTATGCCGCACAATTTAACAATTTTAATTCATTTATCGCTGATCTTGTCCCAATCTCTTGCATGCTATTTCAATAGAAATACTACCTACTCCATTGAGGCTCAGGGAGGGTGAGCCTAAGGAGGAAGCCAAGCTTACCGAATTCCAGCAAGAGATAGTGCAGCTGGCTGCAGTCCTAAAAGGAGAGAATACCCTCACAAGTTACCCAGAAAACATAGCGACGGAAATGAATGTCAAGCAGGGGAAGGAATATGTTGATAATGCAGTGACGAGCTTCTTCCAGGCAGGGCGTTTGGCTACGAGAATGGGAGTTGATGAAGAACAAATCGTCCAAATGAGGCCCTCTCTCACCACAAGGTCATCAAAATCTTCAAGTAATAGCCCTTGACAGAATGCTGTTGTAGGTGGAGAGAGAATTAGTGTCGATCTTATTACAGGTATAAATGTGCAGAACTACAATTGGTTCTCTGTATCTATATAAATTCAGAGAAAGCAGAAAAGGAAATGAAGATGCAAGCTAATGATTTAGTAAGACCTTCAAATGTCTAAAATGCAGTTTCTTTCTGGTTGTGCTTGGTTGTTAATCAGTTGATTCTGTCAACATTTAACCTCCAAAGTTTAGCACATGCCTAATTAGGGCAAGACCAATTGAGCACAGGATGAGGTCCTGCGGTGGCAAAGGATAACCTGATATGATTATCCCTAAACCCATTAGATGGAATCGGAAAACATTGCCCTAGTTTTGTAATAGAATTAAGTGGAGAGAATACTAAGCTTGCATCCACAACTCCCATATGAGGGCCCTCATTGGGCTCCAGATAATAAAGAAAAATTCCCTAATTTTCAAACTCCAATACACCTAGATGGTTTCTCTTTGCAACTCTTATTTTTGTTAAGGCTAAAACAAACAAAAAACAAGACATGTATGAAAAATTCTTACAACAATCACTCAAGTTGAAAGGACAAGAAAGTAAGTCATAGTAGTAGAAGTAATTATGAATTGACAATAAGAAAATGCATAACTCTAGGACAATAAAGACTCACAAAAAAAAAAAATGGAAAGAGGATTTTGACAATCCTCTCACCTAATTGAACAAAGCCAAAGGGTTCTTTAGGGAGTCAATGAGATATTACAACTTGTTCTAACATTAATTGTGTAGTCTCATGGATATTACAACTTTTGTTCCACTTAGGTAGTGAAATGAGACATTTCAAGTGACATAACTAGCAAGATAACTATTAATACTCACTGGAGATCAATATGATTGTTTTTATTCTAATTTTTTCTTTTAACTCTTTTGGAATATCTATTTGTTTGTTTTGTAAGTGTTCTAGGAAAATTACCTCTAAAACATTGTTTAAAACAATTTTTAAGACAACAAAAAATTTGATTGTATATGATCTTGACACAATTTAAAATATAAGAAATGAGAGAAAAATGAAAATTAGAAGAATCTTCCTTATACTTTTAAGTTTATCTTAAAAAAATATTAGGAAATTTCTTCATAGTTTATTTAATTTTCAATTCTAAACTACGTTTTAAATTTCATAAATTGAAAAATTAATTTTAAATCCCAAGTCTTCTTAATATTATCTTTAAGAAATAGACTATATATTACAAAAGGATATAATAAACTGAGTTAGAGTGATGACTTTACCATGGTGACCTAGTCTCGAATTGATTAACTTAGACATTGTCACAATTGTGATTATAAAGACTTGGAAATGCCACTACAGCTGTGACCATGGTTTGATCACAATTTAAGTAGCAGGGCTTCAAAAGGAGAAAGACTTATGCATGCATAAAAGAGTACGGTGTGAAGCTTGGTTTTGGTCTCGCAAAGGTTCTGTTATGGGTTATTCATTGGTATCTACAAAGTTTGTATCTAAGTCTTAATATGTTAAAAATAAATAAAAGGTGGTCCAATCTCTCCTTGTATGGTACTATCATGAAGGCGGACAAAACACAGTCCCCTGATGTTCTCCAAACCTGCCTTTCTCACCAAATATCAACATGTCAACCATTGCAATGCATTACTCAAGATACCAAAAATAGAGAAGATGAGACCCTACTAACAGGCCAATTTACTTCTATCTTCCCACCACCAAACATATAAAACTTTTTTGGGGGAGCTTTCCATTGGGAAGTACGTGTTATTATACCGTAATGCATTGTTGCAAGGATTGGCATTTGATCAAGGAACTACTTTGAAAATCGCGCAAAATGATCAAGAATAATCGCATTTGATGCGGTCCAAATCGCACAATCTAAGGCAAAGTTGCTTCGAAAAACCAGAAGATATTAGGGTGACGGGGAAACAAGTTAGGTGAAGCAAAGAATGAAGATGTAATCATCAGATCCAGAAGTTTAGTTCCAAAGAATATACTTTGTAAGATTGTATCGGTTGGTTCTAGATAACTGTACCCGGCATACGGAAGTCGTCACGGCAGCATCAGATGCTTGCTTTCACGGCAGATTTGGTGCTCAGCAAGTCTACAAGAAACATGAGGCAAGCATGAAAAAGCTACGCCGTTTCATTGAGTAGAAAATGTTGGTGACACAGACGCCAACTAAGGACCAATTTCGTGGGAAAGCCTCGAAGTGGAGGGAAGAAGAGGAGCACGTTAACTAACTAATTAAAGTCGGGCACGTTTGTCATATATCATAATTTCAACTCACGCAACATCAACGACCTGATGGGGTTGAATATTCCTGCAAAAGCCCGATTTAGTATTTCTTTACCATTCTCGAGCAGGAACCCTAAAACCCTGGTGCGGTGGAAATTGGGATCTCAAAGTACTTTGAGTATGCGGTGTTTAAGGGTTGACGTCTGAGGGAAGATTATCAAATAATTTTTCTCTCGCACAGTTGTAACAGCTTGCGTGCGTTATGAGTTAATTGATCACGAGATTAAGGATCCCTTTGTTTTTTTTTGTTTTTTTTTCTTTTTTTTTTTTTCTTTTCTTTTCTTTCTCTGCACGACTGTAATGGAGTGTGAGAATTCCACAGCATAAGGGAGGAGATCAAAGAATATACCAGGCTGAAACTATGATGCACACGGCAGAAAACTCAAGTATATTGTTAGATCGGGCTCTCTTATCCGTCAAAGGTGTCTTTATGGGAGATAATGGTCGCACTCAGCTTGCCTTGCGGGGAGCATGTGCTTTTCATTTCCGTTTGATGCTGATACGTTCTTCGATATATTAATTTAGGTGGTGGTTATCAGCTAATCATGTGGAATAAACGACATTATTCATCTTTAGGACCACCATTTTTCTATTTATCTTTAAGAATATCAGACTGAATATGTATAAAGAGGATAGAAGGCCTTAAAAAAAGTGTAAGACAATATATATCCCTCCAAATTCTAATTCTTTGGAAAACAAATGAAAAATGAAAATTTCTATTCTATTGTTTAACTTTTAATTTTTAATTTTTAATTTTTATTTTCCCTTCTAGAAAGCCGATGACATATCAAATAGAACTGATGCAAGACATTTTTTTTGCTTGTATTTGGGAACGGAAAAGAAAGATTAGTTGGTATAGGACCTTTTAGTTCTTCTGACAATTGTTAACCGGTTGACAAAAGGCATCAATAAAAGCTTCAAAGCTTTTGTGTTTCTAAATCAATTCTAAAACCGTAGTCAATTAAACAAATAGAAAACTAATCCTAAAATAAAATATTATTCAATCTTAAACCCGGAGAATCCCAAACAACCTATTATCTCGAACTCTAAACTAAAAACTGCGTACCTCCTAGAAGTTATAATTTTTCATAAAATGTTTACAGGATAAATTGACCCCAATACAAATAACAATTCTCAACTAATACACTTGACCCATAATTAAACAGCGGCAATCATGACTCCATCAGTGAATTGAATTTCGACATGGATATAATTATGGAGATTGACGAAGAGGGAAACTGAAGAGGAGAAAGCAATATCCAGAACTTACCACCAAGAAATATCGGAGATTTTTGTAGATTGTTGTACCCAAGCATGGTCTATTTCAGATCCTTCATCTTTGTTAACGATGATAACGAAACCTCCACGTTCCTGTCCCGAGTACCGTGTCCGTCGCCCACTTCTCTCTCTTTTTGAAGCAGCTCACAGGTGGAGGCCCAGCGGCAGGCACTTTCCGTCGCCCACTTCTCTCTCTTTTTAAAGCAGCTCACAGGTGGAGGCCCAGCGGCAGGCTCCCTCTCCCTCTCCCTCTCCCTCTCTCTGATGCAAAGGGAAATGGGTACCAAAATTATTCCCTCAATGGCTACCAAAACAGCTGCCATGCTCCTCCTCTTACTCCTCCACAACCCAACTAGTGCCAGTCCCATCAAAACCATAGTTGTGCTCGTCATGGAGAACCGGTCCTTCGACCACATGCTGGGCTGGATGAAGCGAATCAATCCGGAGATCAACGGCGTCGACGGCTCGGAATCGAATGCTCTCTCTGTCACCGACCCCAACTCCAAGCGTTTCTTCTTCAATAACGCGTCTCACTACGTGGATCCAGATCCTGGTCACTCCTTCCAAGCCATCCGCGAGCAAATTTTCGGATCCACTGACACCTCCGCTGACCCAGCTCCCATGAACGGCTTTGCCCAGCAGGCCTACTCTATGGATAACACCACCAACATGTCCCAGAGTGTCATGAATGGCTTCCTACCCGACAAGGTTGTGGTCTATAAGAGTCTTGTTTCGGAATTCGCAGTGTTTGACAGGTTAGCTTCTGCATATCCTTCAAATTAAGCTTCATCCACTTAACATGTTATCGCCATGTCCCCCAATAAACATTGATTTACCAAAGCAATTGTTTTCTTCCGCTGTAGTTTAGTTCTGGATCTTCAAAAATGAGGAGAAATGCTGACAAAGCACATGAAAATCATTAGAATAAAACTGGGTTTCTGATTAAATGCAATTACCAGCATTTGTTTTTCCAGAACATTCTGCCAAAATTTGCTTTCAAATTAGTGGAACAAGTCGAATGATCTGAGTTTTAACCCTGTTGTCTATAAATCAATCTCTCGTAATGATTTAATTTTTGACCCATAAAATCTAGTGAGGTAATTTAAGTCAGTTATGTTATGACATATAAAGCAATGCTTCCATATCCCTTTCACTTTGGCGAAAGTGTATGATTTACTTGCATCAAAAGGCATCTCTTTCCACTGGCGAAATACTAGCATATTCGAGGAAATATGCCTTCCATCGTTTCTATTATCTTCTTGTGCACTCACTGTCTCCCCAAAATATAGGTGGTTTGCGGCCATACCCACCTCAACGCAGCCAAACCGGCTTTACGTGCACTCTGCAACTTCTCACGGCGCAACCAGTAACGTTGCCAAGGAACTCACGAAGGGCTATCCACAGAGAACCATCTTCCAAAACCTTGATGGCGCCGGAATATCCTTCGGAATATACTACCAGCAACTCCCTACCACGTTGTTCTACAGGAACCTGAGGAAGCTCAAGTACGTTGGCAACTTCCACGATTACGATGTGTCGTTCAAGAATGACGCAAAGAAAGGCAATCTGCCGGGCTACGTTGTGGTGGAGCCGCGCTACTTCGATCTCAAAGTGGAGGCGGCCAACGACGACCACCCCTCGCACGATGTGTACCAGGGACAGATGTTTGTGAAGGAAGTGTACGAGACACTGAGGGCGAGCCCGCAGTGGAACCAAACTCTTTTCCTCATCACGTACGACGAGCATGGTGGGTTCTACGATCATGTCCCTACGCCCGTACGTGGGGTCCCCAGCCCGGACGGGATAGTGGGGCCGGAGCCCTTTAACTTCAAGTTTGATCGATTAGGAGTTCGTGTCCCGACCATCGCCATTTCACCTTGGATTGAGAAGGGCACTGGTAAGTCCTACCATTTCATTCACTTTTTCGGTTTCTGCCATTTTTTTCTCACAGTTTTAAAAGAACAAAACTCTTCTAGGTTCTGCCAATTTTCACAAGACTATTAAATGTTCCATGTTCAAGGTGTATGTGTTGTAAAACTTGCATGTAATGTGAGGACAAGAAAATCTGTAGTTATGCATGAAAAGATTTTTCCCATGAAACAGTCCCTCTTTTCAGTTGTTATGTCTTTATCGTTGTCAACATCCCCAACCACACATATTATTTCTTCTGGGTTCTTCCAAACTCGTGATTGGTCAGCACCCCAAAGTGGATTATGGAACCAGAGGGAACCTCTGACCACAGATCCTGTAATAACAAAATCATAGTCCTAAACCCAAGTCGGTCGTTGAGGTATTTCTTTTTATTTGCTTCAAGCAGAGGTTTCTCTTCTATATTTGTTTTGTCCAGTTTCTTTGAAGCTTCTTGGCGTACGGTCCAATCCTTTCCTTTCTATTAATGAAATTCTCATTTTGATAAAATAGAAACAAAGAAAGTTTATTTTGGACTGAAATGTCTTCGCGTGTTTATCTCTATGTCTTTCTAGGTCCTGTGGGCTGCGATTTTCACATTGCTTTATTATATAGATAGTTGACAGAATGTGGAATGCGGACCTCACTGCCCCACTTTGTCGTTTCTCTTTTCCCTGTCAAAATCTGTAATGTGAACCTTTGAAAAAGAAGTTCCTGTGCTGCAGGCCTACCAACTCATAAGTCAAATTTTGCTACTTCTTGGCCAACACCAGCTCATAAATTTATTTCTATTTTGATATTTTTAAACTGGTATCTTGATTCATTAACTTGTGGTGCATGATGTTACAGTTGTTCATGGTCCCAATGGATCCCCATCTCCAACTTCAGAGTATGAACACTCATCCATTCCTGCAACAGTGAAGAAGCTTTACAACCTGTCCGCACCCTTCCTAACCAAGAGGGACGCGTGGGCAGGCACCTTCGAAGCTATAGTCCAGAAAAGGACAGAACCTAGAACTGATTGTCCAGGTTAGCCACTCTAAAATCGCCTCAACAAATTACAGGAGATTCTAATTCATTCATCTCTGATATGATCCCAATCTCTTGCATGCTATTTCAATAGAAACACTACCTACTCCAGTCAAGATCAGGGACGGTGAGGCTAACGAGGAAGCCACGCTTACCGAATTCCAGCAAGAGCTGGTGCAGCTGGCCGCAGTCCTAAAAGGAGACAATACCCTCACAAGTTACCCAGGAAAGATAATGAAGGCAATGAATGTCAAGCAAGGGAAGGAATATGTTGATAATGCAGTGAGGCGCTTCTTCCAGGCGGGGCGTTTGGCTAAGAGAATGGGAGTTGATGAAGAACAAATCGTCCAAATGAGGCCATCTCTTACCACAAGATCGTCAAAATCTTCAAGCAATAGCCCTTGACAGAATTAGTGTTTATCTTATTACAGGTATAAATGTGCAGAACTACTATTGGTGCTCTGTATCTATATAAATTTAAAGAAGGGTGAAAGGAAACTAAGATGCAAGCAAATGATTTAGTAAGACTTCAAATGTCTAAAATGCAGTTTCTGTCTGGTTGTGCTTCGTTGTTAATTAGTTGATTATGTCAACCTATAACCTCCGAAATTTAGCACGTCTAATTAAGGCAAGACCAATTGAGTAGAGGATGAGGTCCTGCGGTGGCAAAGGACAATCTGTTATAATTATCCCGAAACCCATAAGATGGAATCAGAAAACATTTCCCTAGATTTTTAATTAGAATAAAGTAGAGAGATTTCTAAATTTGCATCCATAACTTCCGTGAGAGGTCCCTCACTGGGCCTCGGATAATAAATAAAAATTCCCTATTTTCGAACTCTAATATACGAAGAGGGTTTCTCTTTGCCACTTACTTTTGTTAAGCAAGAACAAAAAACAAGACGTTAATTAAAGATTCTTACAACAGTCACTCAAGTTTTATCCTTTCACCTAATTGGAAAGAGGATTTTGACAATCCTTTCACCTACTAGTCAAGAAAGCTTCTTATTCAGGTTGGAAAATGTAATCTTTTTTATGGGGAGACTTATTTAATTTATTATTCCATTCTTACGAGAGAAGGCAATGAGTCTTTGCCTCTTGCAAAAGTTGCCCCTATCTTATGTTAGGAACTCAACTATTGTGTGGAAGTTTTAAAGTTGAAGGCTAATTGAATCCATTTATAATTAGAATCAATATTTGGGCCTATATACACTTAGACCTCTATCACGGTTAAGAGTCATGACAAATCATCATACTTTATAGTTAACATCATGGTATCCTAGTATTTTAATTCTCCACTTCAAACTTTGGAATCATAGTTAACTTTGATATTATGGATCCCCTTTCCCTTTTCCCATGTGCGTGAGTATTAAAAAAAAAAAAGTTGATACCAAATTTTAAGAATTCAACTATTATGCCAAAACCTTCAAAGTTGAAGCCTAATTAATTTCCATTTTACTTAACCAAGAACTAATGTTTAGGCCCCCACAATCCTAGATCCCTGTCATGGTCTCAAATCATGACATCTATGCTCTGATTAGCCTTTATTTAATTTGGCTAGATAACTCACCTCTTACTTTGTTACATACATGTTAGAAAACCCAATTTACTCAATAGCTAATTTAAAGTAAGAACTATGAGTATGTTATCAATATAAAGAGCATTTTTATATAAAATTAAGTAATATAAGATTTACTAGAACGTTCATAATATGTATCCTTATAGTCAATATGGTTTGTGAACTTTAAGCCATGATATATTTGTAAACTATTTTAAGTGACGTGCTTCACAATGGAAGTAATAAATTTCTTTGTAAACCATTTTAAGTAAGCTTCGTGTATGAGGATATAGTCCCTTAATTATGAGCTCTGATAATATAAAAAAGTATTTTTGGTGGAAGAAGACAGCAAAGAAAATGACCGAAGAAATGAGTGAAAACGATGTACATTTTCGTGTCCAGATCTTTACAAAGCAATCGTTCTGCTTATTAACGGCACCTATAAATTGAATCAACGTCTATACTTTGGAATCACAACTGCTCTACGCCGGGAGAGTGGATGATGTCGCGGGTTGGTCTAAGTGGCAATTGACCCCTGTTAGGCTTTGGATGACTGGAGGCCTTTTAGGCTGCTGACTTCTATATTTCAGCAGCATATGCTTCTCCATCTCTCTCTCTCTCTCTCTCGCTCCTCCCCTTCTGTCCCTTTTCAATTCCCAGCCTTTTAAAAAAATAAAAAATAAATCCAAAATGACGGAGAAAAAGGGCAATGGGGCATCTGCGAGTTGGAATGCAAATCTTCAGCCAAATTTGCTTTTTGCCTGAAGTTAGAGACTGTAAGCTCCCTGGCGGCCAACTAGTAAAGAAAGGCCGTGTAGTCTCTTGAGATATAACAACTTCTGGTCCCCTTAGGTGGTGAAATGAGACATTTCAAGTAACATAGCTAACAAAATAACTATTAATACTTGCTGGAGATCACTACCATCGTTTTTTAAAAAAAAAAAAAAAGAAAAAGAAAAAAGAACCTTTTGGGATGTCTACTTGTTCGTTATGTTCTGTAGCAGAACTTTCGGTTGGGAAAATTGAAGTGTTATAGGAGAAGTGTAATAGCCGACCAAACTGATTAAAGACAATCTCCTTTTAGTAAACCAAACTTGTTTTTTGAATGCTGAAGATTTTCAAAGGCTCAAAACAAAACCTCATTAGATAAACCCAACATATGGATATACAAAAGAATCAGTGCTCTTCATGTTTACAAGTCAAAGTTTGTTTTCAAAAGAACGATACATTGATTGATTAATCAAACCCTTACTTTCCTAATACCCTAATACCGCTCGTTTTGTTCTGTACTCTGTATTCACGGCTCTGCAGTGGCGAAACAAGCAACCATGGTCTTATTATCTTCTGGTCTCAGCCACTGGTTAGAGTGTCCCACCCAGAAAGATTTGCCGTAGCTTCATTCACCATCTTAACAAGTCTTACCTGCAAGAAGAACGGTGGTGGATCTATTAACTGGGGAGAGAGAGATTAAGACTGAGAGAATTCACTTAAGTTACTCTAAATCTAAACCTGTGCAATTTCATTGAGAACTAAAATGCATACCTAGAACTATATTTTATAAATCCAGCAAGTACATGAACTTATTGTCTGATGATATTATATCATTGACAATTAAATAACTTCATATCAAAGCACCGCAAAGGTTCTTTCATTCGTCACTCATTGGTATCTAGAACTTTTATATGTCAGTCTTGATATATTAAAAATAATTAAAAAAAGTGGTTCAATCTCTTCTTCCATGGTACTATCATGAAGGCAGACAAACCAGAGTCCTCTAATGTTCTCCAAACCTGCCTTTCTCACCAAATAATCAACATCTCAACCACTGTTATTGGCATTACTCAAGAGATACCAAAAACGGGGAAGATCAGACCCTAGTAACAGGCAAATTTTACTACTATCTTCCCACCACCAAACATACAACACTTTTCTGGTTTAGCTGGTTGAGCTGGTTGAGCTGGTTGAGCTTCCCACTGGAAGAGTACATGCAATTATACCGTAATGCATTCTCTTCCTGATCCTCACGTTGCATGGGTTGGTATTTCAACAAGGAACTACTTTGTGATTCCCCCTCTTGCTGGGTCCTTTGGACCTAACCGCCAACATGAGAATTCTAAAACTTGTATCAAATAAATATATTGGACTGATTAAAAGCCCGTTCACATGAAACTGGTGCAGCCCACGATCAATCAGCAAATTATCCTTCAGGTTTCTCGACCTTCAGCCATTGAAACCCAATTAGAAAGGAGTCTAACTTTAAACTCATCAGAAACACAAGAAATTGGAGCCTATGGCTTCTTTTGAGCTCTAAATACTTATGTTGTTTGTCACAATTATTGTTTTGTCCAAGCAGAGTAACTTTAACAGTCTCACCTAGCTTAGAAAATTTGAGAGTCCTAATCACTGGAGTAGCATTTAACAACATATGGAGATAGATACATTTTGAGATGTAAGATCTTCCTTGTTAAAGAATTAATACGATTTCATCAGTCGAGGAATCTTAATTTTATCCTTCAAATAGCATTAAGGTGCTCTGCACGGTGCAATCAAAAGAGCTTATTTCGATCATGTTATTGATCAGAGACTTGTTGGTCCTTAACAACACAGCATGTTTTGAAGAAGATGAATTCCAATACGGTGGGGTAGATAAGTCTCCATCAACCAATTTTAAGGCTTTAAAATGTATATCAACTCATTTTGTATATGCTAAAATGAGACCATCCATCCTGTCCCTTGTGATTCTCCTCTATAGCATGTTTACGTTGTCTAGATGTTTCACATTCTGCGACTGAGTTATCAACATTTTCCTCTCCCTAATCTCTTAATGGGTAGTTATAAAGGTTTCCAGGCCCGAGTTTGAAAACTATTTGTTTGTCCTGCTGCCATGATGTCCTAAAAATTCGCATCTGGGATTTCTTTGCATGCATTCTCATGGAGACAACCAGACAACAACTACCAATGCATAACAGGAGAATTCTTTTTTTTTTTTTTTTTCTGGGGAAACACAAGTTATCTTCCTTCCCTATTTATAGGGGGAAGTATCCAAAAGAATTGACCAGAAACAAAAGAGTCCCTCTCGAGAAATCCAGCTAGTGAAAGGGGAAGCATTGATTATTGTGAGGTGAAGAATCAT
Source organism: Casuarina equisetifolia (assembly GCA_028551475.1). Lineage (NCBI taxonomy): Eukaryota > Viridiplantae > Streptophyta > Magnoliopsida > Fagales > Casuarinaceae > Casuarina > Casuarina equisetifolia. Next base: position 16,972,666 of record CM052358.1, read on the forward strand.
GTTGTGAGAATCCAAATACGGCACATAGTTTGTGTCTCATTCATCATGATTTGTCATGTAAACGTAGATCCAATTGTTAGCTTTTTTCAAACCATCAATCTGAGGTGTCAAATATTAAGAACATCATGAGTTTTATGGTGATACGTATATTGTGGGGCACCAAAAACTAGTGTTTTAAATGCATTTGCCGCTCAAAAGTTCTGAGAATTTAGCTTTTCTGTTTTCCTAGAGAACAGGAATATATCTACTGTTTCTGAAACTTCCTAAAATTTTATGCACCTTTAAATTTGTCATTGTCTTATTTTTGCGGGAAGTAACAACTATCAAAGAAACCTGTGACAGTAGGAACCTCAATGCTTAAAAAAAAATAAAATTAAGTCGTAGACAAGCAATCCATGATCATAGTCACCAAATCACACAAAGCTACATTAACCCAAACACTTGGGCTTCCATAAAACCAGATCTTTAACATTTTACCAACTAAAACACCAAAAAGTTCTGCTGATATATTATGGCCAAATAATGATTCAGAGAACCAATGAAATGAAGTAAACTGACATCTGACAAACAACAAGAGAAAATAGAAACTGGACCAGACGTACGAACAACTACAATAACCTTGTTGGGGGCCTATATTCACTGGAGCCACAAAATAAAATTATAACCATCCGATATCATAAGTGAAAAAGTTTGTAACAATATCACATCTGATAAAAGACGTTCAGTTCAGGTAATGAACATCTCAAAGACTTTACTGTCTTCAAAGAACATTGCAAATGCAGATAAAGGAGGAATCTATTTGAGAAATAGGAACTTGCAAATTGAATGCATCCTTGACAGAACTCACCATTTTCTAATTTGTTAAATGGGCTCTAAAGGGATAAAAATGGACTTACCACACTTTCAGGAACCCCTGGAGGGGGTAAGGAGATATTTCTTGGTATGGGGCCATTAAGATATGCTCTCTTATCAAAACGCCATTCTCCTTTTTTTCCATATGTCAGTTCTCCCTGGATGATTACCAACTTTGATAAATAATTTTAAGGGGCAATGACTAGAAGAAGATGACTTCAACATAACAAAATGAACAAATAAATAAATAAATAATTCTACAATCTCAACAATGAATTACACAAACGGTTACACTAAAAAAATCAGGCCTTCAAGGAGAGAGACACAGAGAGAGATATCCGTTCACCTTTAAATTATAGTCACATCCATAAGTATAATGGATGATGAAGCTCTTTCCCACTTCGAGATCCCATGGAGGCTGGAAACTCAGAAATGATGCATGTTAAAGCCTATCTATAAGTTTTTGAAATAGTCAAGACAAAAGAAGGATCATCAAGCATCATTCCTACCTGCAGCATAAAGTCTTTAAAAAGATTATGCCTCACACCATGCAACGCAGATGCTACAGCATATGCATACCTTAATTCGAGAAAGAAATGTTAAAAACATCCACAAAGATATATCAGTTACTATCTAATAAGTAAAACAAACATGAGATATTCACTAATGATACTCACATTTCAAGCACCCACCCAAAAGACTTATCAGTCTCTGGATCATCCTTCATTCTCAAGGAGATATTCACCCATGTTGGCGCAATCTCCTCCAATAAGGACTGATGCAGATAATCTAGTTATACCATATTGTAAGGAAAGTACAGTAATAGTAGAATTCAGCCTACTGTTACACAACTAAAACTATATCAATAGAGACTATAAGGGCGAATTGTTACTTTTTAGTACTATTTATGGAATTTGTTGTTCTTTTTCTTCGATTACTCCTCTGTAAGAACATTTTGGACCTTCTTAGATTTAGAACCAAGTTCTCAATTGCTTCAAATAACTCAAATTAACGTGTCGCATAATCAATTACTTTAAATGCTTTATCAATCACACATTTCAGAACACATGCCACAATAGTGATAAAATAATTTACCTTTCTGATAATTACAGGAGAATTGCCAATCGGATCAATATTAGTCACAGGACCATTCTCCTCCGTATAAAATTTCCGAATTACTTTCTCATGCTCAGCTGGTTTAATGTAGAAAAAAGGAAAACCGGCTGGTTGCATTCCACGTGCCAAGTTAGGCAGAGGCTTTACAAAGATGTGGTCTGGCTCTGCCATTAGAATGTATCTGCATTGACCATAAAACATATCCCTTCAGATTTACATCATGGAGGAGAGCCAACAATTTCTTAACAATCAAAATTAAAATGCTCACTCTTCTTCAATAGTTGCTCTCTCCAGCCATTGCACAAAAGCCCATGGTCTATGAAGAACCACATAACCCTGGATACAACATTAATAGTTTTGGACTCAATCAAACAGGATTTTCTGATTGCTTAAATGTTCAAAAAGGAAGGAAAAAAGACAGGGGAGGAGAGATCACGCTGAAACTGATATGATTAGGTTACTATGGTTATATTGGCATTGTCTGGCAAGGAAAAAGAGTCTAATAAAAAAATCTCTTAAACTTACCACTGCTGCTCGCTTTTGGCAAGTTGTATTTGTGCCAGATAGTACTCTGATATTGATGTTGTATAGCAAGACTGACACAGTGCTTATAAACACAATAAAAATCACTGCCGGTACCATGAACCAACAATCTATAATATCATGTAACCGACATGATACCCAACCTATTTATAGAAGCAAATTTCCAGCAAATGGTTCTAAAGCAATTTACTGCAGAAGAGTTATCCTTTAGCTGCACAAAAACAGGACAGTGGTATCTTACTTCTGAAATTCAGGTAGCATCTCCATCAAAGAAATCCGAGAAAATACCTTTCTAGTCAAGTTCACGGTCTAGTAGGTACATTCAAATAACACATTCTTAGGCAAGAACAATAAGGCCCCCTTTTGATATTAATGTAACTAGAATAAACTAGAATAAACTAGATAACTTTCTTTCTGCCTTGGGATCTGCTTCTCTGAATTCATGATTTTTTTGTAAGCATCAGCCAAAAATTTTTGCAACAAGCTTTAATGGCCATGATATTCAAACACAACTACAAAGTCTTATCAACTTGAAATAGAAACTATCCTCTTCTAAGCCTGATTGCGTGAAGGCAAAGAGAATTCTTCTTTGCTTTAAGTTTTTATTTATTGATTTATTTTTCAAATTCAAACACTCAGGTGGCGAACCTAGGACCAAGAGGTCCAAGGCTCTAACTTTACCACCAAGCTAACAAGTAATTAGACCTTAATTTTTCAAGTTAGAGTTCTTATGTGTTTGGGAAGATCACATTATAGAAAAGGTTTTAAGATATCACCATCGTTATGCCTGCAACAGAATGTCGATACTTGAAAAATCAAAATTTCTTTAAAGGCACATGATATTGGTTTCATTAGTTTCCTTATACTCTCTCTCGATACTTAGATGAGAACTGTGGAAAGGCTGAATATATGATGCACAAATGTCCAAAAGATACAGCCACACAGCCTACTGGCAGTACAACTATTGACAATCCTTTTTTCTCAAATTCAGCCTTCAATCAAAACAATGAAGCAATAGACACTGTATTGCGTGTACAATACATTTACCAATATGGGCAGATACCATTTTCATGGCTTTCTTCGTTTGAATTTATGGAAGAATGTCTTGAACCAACCGGTTATGTAATAAAAAGAGGATCTACAAAAACACTCAATGCCTGGAAGTGCAGAAGGAACTAAAACTGCCTATGTGAAGAAGCATATTTGTCAAGGTTCAAAAGACGTATAAATTACAAGAACAAGGAATGGACGAATTTAGACAGAAAATAAGAGAAACCGAGATACAGCAACCAATAGTATTCTCACCCGATCCAAACCCTCTGGAAGAGGATCAACCACAAATGTCGGAATCTCCCCCATCAACTTGTCTGAAACACCAGAATGCAAAACCCGGGTAAATTTTCCCATGTCCGACCCGGGCAGGTCTTTCATCTTCTTATACCAGTAGTACATAATTCGACATTGCCATTGGCTATAAGGAGAATCGGTTGCCGTAAGGGCAACGTGAAATTTTGAATTTAACTCCTCTGAACTCTTCACCTGCTCAGGGAGTCGAATAAGGGGATCAAACCATTCCCATCCCTCCATCACCCAACTCCCCGAATTGGAAGCTTTGTTGTGGATTACCATACTCAACAAATTATAAGTTGCAAAGAAAAACCCAAGTGCCAAAAGCAGCAAAAGTGTTGGGGACACACGCCCCATGTGTTTCCTTAAAATCATCGGAGCGTTTTACAATACGAATATCAAAGCACAGCTCTTCAAGGTCAATCAAGCCCAGTTATTGTATCTACGATAGCTTCTGAATACAAACACATTTGTTCCACCAAAACCCTTCAAATTCACAGCTCCAGTACACAGTTCCAACAAATAACCATTTTCCTTTATTTGAATACTTACTCAGACTATCACAATCCAGAACATTGTGAGCAAAACCCCTGCATTACAAGTGAAAAAAGCCATGATAAGCCCTCGTGATACAAGTCTAGCGACTAGCAAGCGAAAAAAAAGAAGATGATACGTAGGTTCCAAGAGCCAAAAAGAAGTAAAAAAATCTGCCCTGTTTTCATTGACAGTTAATAAAAGAAACACCAGCAAACCATCACATATATTCGAAAGGAAACAAATATATGATTCCTACATCAAGAGAAGTATAAGCAGTTCCACACAACAGATCTGGGACTTCACTTCAAAGAAACAAACTTGGCGCACCTAAAACTCAATCGAGAATAGAAACTCAACAACCCCAGAGAGAGACAGAGATGGAAGGCAATTAAGCAAAATAATGGAAGCAAGTGTACAACTGACATATCTCTCGAAGCGAAATAAATGTGCAAGAGGAGGAGCAATACCTGAACGAAACGATGCGTGATGAGCGCATTAAAGAGGGTCGGATTTTAGAACGGGCTTCGTCAACGCCCGCTAGAAAGACGCAGAGGTTTGAAAAGTTGATGCATTCAATATTTGTCGACTCTACTTCGATGGAAGCTGATGTGGCCGCCAATCATTCATAGCATAAACATATCCAGACATGACCCACAGGGACCACGACGTGGTGGCAACATTGGGATGGGGAACATTTTTGTATACTTGTCTCATGCTTCTTTGTTCTTATCTAATGTTCGCTAAAGAAAGTAAAGCCAAAGTATAAACTATGTTACATCTTTTGATGTAACCATTACATCACAGAAAAAAGAAAAAAAGAACCTTCCTTTTGGTAGAATCTTCTTATTTTATCTCAGAAAGAACACGATCAACCCTACTCAACTATCTGCAGCCTCAACCACGAGCTTTTTATATTCAGCTAGTGCTATTTGTAGTTGCTTTTCAGTATGAAAGAAGCACCTTTTCTCAAAGCTGCTCTTTCCCGTCCGCGAATTATGATAATTCTCGAAATGATTCACAAACATACAGTATTCTATACAAGCAAAACACTTTCTTTTGTGATAGAACATTGCCAAGATTTTTAGCGTAGTGGAAAACCAGATAAGCAGTCATTTCATCGTTGTATTTGGTACAATGGGACACTAGCGATACACTCCAAAATCTGCGTATTCGTTGCTGAGGGTAGTGTCTTTACCGTAAAAGTTAATCCAACTTTTGCATACTTTATGCGATGGATGCGTTACAGAGCAATACCTGCATAAAGTTGCAGAGCAAATCGCGCAATACCTTCCAAAGCTGCACCTGCATTTGAATTTCGTACCTGGTTCTCTTTTCTTATGCGCCGCCATAACGTCGGCTGTTATGTGTAAAGTTCTTTCAAACTAATACGATGCTTTTTATGAGCCTAAAGAGTGTCCAACTTCCCTCTATTATATTTGGTGGATGCGTCGTGTGATATCCTCGTTGAACATCGCTTTCACAAAGCATTACCTTTACTATCTGTGTGCTAAGTGAATGTTATGATAATTAAATATAGTGAATCCGTTTTATATATGGTACGTCTTACTATGCGTAATGCTACAATTAAATGTGCAAATGATTAAGTGTGCAAATGAAGGCATTTAAGCATTAATATTCAATAAACATGCGGATACCAACGCACACAAAAGTTGAGTTCTCCCTTAATTTGTTACCTTAATGAGACACAATTAAATAACCCTTTTAAGGAGAGCAAAGTCCGGATTTCACCTATCAAGAAAAAGTTGATGGCAACCTAATCATCATAGTATATTGTTTGCTGGAACTTAAGTGTGGCCTACTTGTAGCACCCTCTTTGAAGGGTTAAAATGGAAACACTTGTTTTTGTTATTTATGGTTGGTAGGTGTCATTTGGGTGGGGATTATGATTGGAAGAGAGAAGAGCGGAAGAATGGAGAACGGCTGGGGAGAGAGTGGATTCCATCCACGGGTAAGATCCTTGAGAAAGACCTCCACCAGTTGATGACACAAGTTTGTGGGTATAGCACTAGAGCCAATATAGAAGCAGCAACTACACTGATGATGTTGTCCTAAAGTTAGTTTGGATTTTCTTAGTGGTAGTGACGCCAAAGGAAACACAAAAGAAAAGAAGATTGTGATCAGATTTACTTTTTAAACATGTTCAATCTGAGTCAAAAGGAAAGCAACTACAGCTTTTTGAAAAGGAAGGATGGGCCCAAAATTGTTCCCTTTTTGACAGATCTCACTTCTGTAAGTGCTCAACAATGCAGAAAAGAAAAGGATGGCGGTGCCCGCTGGATTGCCATCTTTTAAGTGTAAACCCAGCATTTGTTCATCCTTCATTCACTAGGGAATGCCAACTAACATTCAAAGGATGGGCTTTAAGCTTTAAAATTATTAGTGTTATGTGGACATGTTATAATGAATTGCAACGTTTAAGGTGTGCTTCGTAAATGAGATTTCGTAAATTAGTCAGCTTGCTCGTCACAAGTTAAGGTAAATTTGATTCTGGGAAAGAGATCTGTCCATTCAAAATTCCAAAAGTCATATTTGAAGGTCTAGAAATTGTAAATGCTGGTAATGATTTCCAATGTAAAGTTCATATGGGAGCCTTTTGCAGTGTACATTGTGAGAAGAAATTTCAAGTATAAAACTCTTTGCGGTTATATTGCTGTCCGAGAAGCTCTTCGAGAAAGGATGATCCAACAAAGCACACGATAGAACACAAAGAAGCAGAACATGATCCCCACATTGAGCCACCTTGAGTCCTTGTCGAGTCCTCGACTCTTCAAGACATCTGTTCCTGTCAGCAAACACTGGGAATGATCTTGACCCTGCCAAGAGAAACACTCACTTCTCACACTCCAATATTCATTAGTGAGAAGTGAGTCCAATGGGTATCTATAAAGGGATACATAGTACATAAACAGCCAATATTTTGGGATGCTTTCCTTTGGAATGAAGTAGCCTGAGAATAGGAAGAAGGCTCCAAGAACCGTGCAGATGAGGGAATTCCCTGAAATGAAATCAGGCGAGACTGCACTTAAGAAGAGCACGAGGGAGCTAGCCATCAACACTATAAGCCACACAATGAAAGTGAAAAATGCAAAGGCAGCGAGCGACGGATTAAGTCCTACAATCCAGTATACAGGAACGGCGAAAAGAATAGCCACCACAAATAAGAAGGGCAGAAAGACTATGGTGTTGGCAATCATGTAGGATGATATTCGGTAGGCTCCCCTTGAGGCTTCCCTCATCAGAACACGACGCTCCTGAAGGTATATTGGAAGAGCTTCGACTGTGGAAGAAAGAAGAAAACTAAGACTAAATGCAAATAGACCCAATCGCTCTGCAACACCCCCTTCGTCTCTTCTCACTCTTACGTATACGCTTCCCAGCCCGAATCCCCCCACAAGAGCTTGCATCGTTCTCGCCAAAAACAGCTGCTTTGTTCGATAAATGATCTTCCAAAACCTCAAGCAGAGAGACATAATCTCAAACAACATATTAGGAAAGTAATAGGTTTTCATTTCTCGGCCATCATTGTCTTGTCGAACTTTGCCCATCTCCCCTTCCGACAACATCGAGTAGGAAGCTAACGCCATCTCTTCTACAAACAGGTAGTTCTTCGAATATGAATCCTCCAGTGGACGTAAAATTTCCATGGCGAATTCAATCGCATTGAGTTGCAATGGAATTCGAAATCCAAGACAATTTATTGTTTCCTCCAGTGATTCAAGGCTACCATTATGGACTACAGAACCACGAGAGAGGATCAAAAAGTTTGGAATGTATTGAAGAATTCTATAGCTTGGTTGATGGATAGAAAGAATCACCGTTCTTTCCTTCGCTTTTGCCATTGAAGAGAGTAGCTCAATCACTTGGAGTGCCGAAGTGCTGTCTAGGCCTGAAGTAGGCTCATCCAGAAGCAAAATTGGAGGGTCATGAATCATGTCAACTCCAATGGACACCCTTTTCCTCTCTCCACCAGATATCCCTCTGTTCTCCTCATCTCCAACAAAAGTATCTGCAACATGCAGTAGACCAAGATCTTGCATCAAGCTCTCCACTCTCATTTGTTTTTCTTTAGCATTCATTTCTTTGAGCCTGAACTTGGCACTAAACATCAGCGTTTCCTTAACTGTGAGTAAAGGAAGCAGATCGTCTTCTTGCGCCACAAATCCACATATCTTCCGCAACTGAGCAGGACTACCCATGTACTGATCATTGATTGCGATGCTTGTCGGGTCGAAATCCGTTTCCTTCACCCTTCCTGACACTATTTGGAGCAAAGTAGATTTGCCAGTGCCACTTGGGCCAACAATGGCAAGAATCTGTGAGCTCCTTGCAACAAAAGAGACCGACTTGAGTATGTTGATGGGTTTCGGTTTTTTCACCAAGTGACAAAACGAATTGGCAAGCGACCTATGTGGGCGGATAGCGTAGGAAAGATTTCTCACAGTTAGTTTGCAAACTGTCTTGGATTTTCGAGGTTGCGGCTGTGGTGAGTGATAGAAAGAAGAGGATGGGCTAGTGGATTCTTCGGGGGAATTCGAAGTTGAGAAGAGGATCACAGAGTCGTCTTCAACCGTTAGATTCTGAAAGCAAATAGCCATTGTTGCGGGCTCAACTTTTGCTGCAAGTGCAGGGGAGAGAATGTGGGGGGGATGATGCTTTCAAGAGAGTCTTCAGACAGAAGCAATGGTGGTTAGAACAACCATACAGGTAGTTGAAGAAGGTTGCATAGAGTCCATTCAGTGGGACACCTAAAAGAGCCTTTTGCAGATTGTGGCAATTCGTAATAGGTTCTACGTTCATTACGTGAAAAAACGCAGACTAGAATGAACCATTCGCGTCCTTTCTTCGAGCTAATTTGGTCAAACAACTCAGATCACCAAACGCTGCCAACTACTTACCACCCGCAGCGTCCCCTATGAAAATTGGACTTAAAGTTCCATATTCTAAAACTAAAATCATAATAAATAAATAAATAAATTGTTAATTATTTTGTGCCTTTTCTGCAAAAAGAAAACATTCGTATGAGATAAAACTTTGCACGCTTGATTGAGAATAATAGATACAACGTGTTAGATCTCTATTAAGTTTTGATGATGATAAAATCTCACTTTTGTTTAGCAAATAGTGGACCGTTGGATCGATGAACTGTTATATTATGGAGTTTAATCAAACCAAAAGCATGTGAATTATTTCTATTCTCAAGTACTAGATAACACCCTTTAGTTGAGCTGAATAATATTTTAAATTTATCCGACCAAGCTGATGTTCAAAATTGACTGCTGTGGAATTTTTGATGACCTGCGGTTAGATCCTACAAGTGAACTCCTACTGGAATTTTTGCTTGAATTGATTGAAGCCCTTAAAACGTCGAGAACCAATATCTTGGCTGTGGAACCTCTAGCATCAGTTGATCAGCTTCAGCAATGACGAAGGAGGATGAGAGCATCAGATCATTTGGAGTGGAGGAGTATCATTGAACCTGGAGAGTGTGGCTCTCACAACTAAGGGAATATCGGCTTGACCGATGCAGAAGCATTCGCCCGGCAGCAACAACGGTAGAAACCCTAGGCACCTCAACCCATGTGTGGAAATTGTCACAAATATGGCCCCACACGAGCAATGCAACCTAATCGTGGGGTATGCAGCTGGGCGGAATAGTTGCGGCGGTCGTGGAAGGAAATGCGGCAGACCCGCTTCACCAGCGAGGTGCTAAACTAGGGCCATTGGCACAGATCAAATCAGGATGCCACAAGTCGCGGCTCAAGCGTGGGTCGGGCCACCCCAGCCCAGTATGGGTCAATACCTTTTCAATTGCATGGGCGCTATCTTACAACCAAAAAATGGGCTTTCCAATCCATTCCCTTTCAGTCCTCCTTATGGGCCAGTACAATAGAGAGGACGATTAGAAATTTAAAGCCCACATGGCCCGAAGCCTACTAATCTAAACTTTTTTGGGGTTGGCCACACATTTTGCTAGAAATTTCACGGGCGAGCAGTCCTCTAGCCCATTCTCTTCCTCGTCCAGTACTACACCTTCAGGGGGGAAAAAACCATGCAGAAATTTTGGAGACTGTTCATGACCCTAAACACTACTTCAATGAATGAATCAAGTGTCAGCTTCGTAAGTTAGTGCCTCACTCTTCACGTTCATTGAGTAAAGGGAGGATTTCTTCATGTCAATCCATCCTTTTTGTCACGTTATCCTTTTCGTAAAAGAACACCTTTGTGTAATATTTTCTTGTAATGTATGTACCTTTGTTTCTCATTCAATTTGCACTTTTTGCCATCGAAGACTTTGTCCATCTGTCATCAAAATATTTTATTGATTATGGTAAATCAATTGTATGCCTTGATGATTTTGCTTGCATAATTTGTTATTTAGAAAAAAAAAAAAAAGCTCATTTTGTTTTCCCACAAAGTCATATCCAAAGCACTTGTATTTTTCAATTGGTCCACATGGCAACCTCTTAGGGCCTCATAGGACTCCTAACAGTGGTTCCCATGGATTTTATGACTATCATGAATGATTTTTCTAGGACCCACCTAAACCTTCTTCTTAATGTTTGTAAAGAATTCATCAACAGATTGCCATAAAGGGGAAAAAACCAAAAACCAAAAATAAAAAATACTACCAAGCACAGGGGAGTAAGGATTTTATTGAGTAAATCGTTATAAAAAGATGAGACAATCCCCAATTTCTAAGACAACATTATGAACTGGATCCCAAACTATAGCCAAGAACCTAAGCAAGGTTTCTCTTCTTCATAACCTCTTCCACCCCCTCTGCTGGCCCATATGTTTGATAAAACCACATAAACCCCACCATTCTAAGGCCTCCAGTTCTTGCAAGTCCCATCTTCACATTCCCCCCGTACTTCTCACAGGCGCCCATCAGACACCCCCCATACTACTGAGTTTGCCTTTCATCGGCATCCCCCTTTATTATTCCTCGGCATCCTCAAACAGCCCTGTGCGCCCCAGCAAATCCACCATGCACCCGTAACGTTGTAAGCGGGGTGTTATTCCATAGACATTCTTCATCATATGGAAGTAATGTTTCCCTCCTGCACGTTCCCGCCGTGGACGCTGGCGCTACGCCCCCTAACAAAAGTCACATAGTCTGGCGTCAACCCCGTCTGTCTCATGCACCGCAAGCATTCTAGAGCTTCGTCCACATGCCCATGCATCGCATAACCCACAGTTATGGATGTCCAAAACGACACATTTCTTTGCTACATCCTTGAAAATACTTAGTATGCCAAGTCCACTCGACTGCATTTTCCATACATGTCTATGAGCGAATTCAACATCAGAATGTCCGGCTTTTCCATGGGTTTCTCCTGGAAAGCACATTTGTGCAGTTGAAGAGCCAAATCCACTCCAAGACTTCCACAAGCCGATATTACACTAACCAGAGTCACATCTTCCGGGAGGAACCCGGATCTCCTCAGCCCCATGAACATTTCTATCGCCTCTTTGCCAGTATCACAGCGGTTCATGTTCTTCAAGCTACAGGTAATACATTTCTGTAAGTTAAGAAAATTGGTTATGCAACAACAAAAGAATACCTACTTAACCAAAAACCAGAAAAGAAGGAATTATAACCTGTTAGATAAGCAACCAGAAAAAAAAAAAAAAAAGAATGAAAAAAGGAATTATAGCCTGCTACACCATTTGGAATCTGCTTAAAAGAAGATAAACAATTATGAGCAATCATTGTCATCCTAAAAAGTAACTGAATAAGCAAACAGGCCAACCCCAACAAAAAGAGAAAAAGTCATGGTCAACAATTATTTTTAATGAACAAAGTCGAGGAAAAGTTATTCTCCATTGCCTCTGGCCCAGGAACATTGGGGACATAATGCAGTTTCAGTTAAGAAGATCCATCTGAAAGCATGATAGTGCAAACAAGTAGCGAGATTGAGCCATTTGCATTCCTTCATACTACAATGAATGGAAAAATAGAGGTTAATGGATGAAAAACTTTTCAAGAATAAACAGCAATAAAGAAACGTTGAAAAACACCAACAACAGAGTGGTTCAACAAACGGCAGACAAATCACGATAACCTAACCTTCAAAGTATGGTACGCGACATAAGATTGATTGTTGTGCAAGTAACAACCAGCTAATAGTTGCATATTCGTCTGCATATAAGAAAAAGTAAGCATAAGTTGCAAGTAAAACTAATAGGAAATGTCCACCAAAATGCGGAAACTTGATGTGCCCGGGAAGAACAGTAATCAATAATCAAATCAAAACCTGTAAACGGCTTTGCCTTGTTATCTTTAGACATCAAAGATTTCCCAATCAAACCAAGCCATTAAAGCGGTTTTGCACCTTCGCCACCGATTTCACATGTTTTCTTCTTTGAGCAACAAGTAATTTCATCAGTAACTCTACCCCTCCTACCCCTCATTTTAAATACCAATCCCCTCCCCCAGGCCCAAAATTCAAAATAAAAACCTCACAAATTTTTTAGATTTATCAACTATAAAAAGAAGAAAGTAGATTAAATTAAAGTTTTCACAATGCTGAGTATCACTCTTGACAATATGAGCTGATGTCAGCTTGGGTTACTGTCATGGGCCTATTTTGGGCTTTGGGTGTTTTGTGGAGTGGGCTTGGTTTTATCTAGCCTGAGGCCATTTAGGTGATTCTAGGGGCATTTTGGCCAGGGGGTTTGTCTTCTTAAACGGAGAAACCATCCTTTGGAAAGGAGACTGGTTTATGCAAAGCTTTGGCTCGTGTCTTGGTGCTGTGTCCCCTTGATGATGCAGAGGTGCTGTGTCCCTTACGATGCAGTTGTGCAGTGTCCAATATGATGCTGATGTGCCGTTTCCATTATGATGTGGGTGTGCTGTGTCCACTCTGATGCAAGGAAGATGACTCCAACAAATCCAAATCAACCCCGCTCAAACCAAGTTCCGATTGGGATCCCGGAAGACTGCGACAGTTACCGAGAAGCAATATTACGTACATGAAATGGCGAAGGCGCTCGCAGATGAAAGAAAAAAGAAAAAAGGGCAACCTCAGAGGGGAAATCGGCACAGAGGCGCTCGCAGATGAAAATGGCGTTTCCGTACATGAAATGGCGAAAGCTGTTTTTTGCACAGTTCTTCCATGGTTACTTCAATCCTCAGCAAGAGGAAGAGAGAAAGGACGTTTCTGGTTCTGGAAGCTTATTTTAGGTTCAAATCAGGGCGGCCCGTGTAAATTTGATTTCAAAAGCCTGGCTTGTTTTCTCGGCCCTAACCGGATCCGATCTGACCTTGTTCATTTAGTCGCACCCAACTCGCTTAACCGGATCCTCCCTACCCGAATCCATCAAGCCCATAACAGTTCAGATTTGATAATTATGTCATGACCTAAAACCCATTCCCAGTTAATCCAATAACTCTATTCTCCATTTTCCCCAGCAAATCCAATCCTAGTAGTGCATTGTCTTCCGTCTGTCTGTACGTAGCTCACCAGTTGTTTTCGGTAATAGTTAGAAAATAGAAAATAAAAGTATAAAAGTATAAAAAATTTAAAATGTGAAAGTAAAATAATAATAATAATAATAAATGAGAAAATGATATAAATATTAATATAAAAAAAATAGAGAATATAAATAAATAACAAATTCAAAGAAACTTGATTTTCATAATCTAAATTCACTTTTACATAAATACCAGGAAACAAAATATATTAATAACAACGTAACAAATATTGTTTAAGAGGCCAAGCTTCCCATAAGTAAGAACTGGCGATTACGGTCAAGACTTAAATCCATTCCCAATTAATTTGGTAACTCTATTCTCCGTTTCCGCCTAAAAATCCAATGTCAAATGGCATATTGTCTTCCGTACGCAGCTCACTGGTTGTTTTCAGTAATAATTGGAAAGTTAAAAATAAAAGATCCTAACAAAATTAGAAAACACTACAAGAGCCTCGAGAGCGAGAGGCAAAAATCCAAAGTCAATAAAAAATACGAGAGGAGTAAATATTTTGTATTGTATAAATGTTATATACTCTTGAGAGCAAGACAAAGAGAGGAGGGAAGGGCTTGTTTGGCCAAGTGATGCGAATGCACTTAAGGCCCAATATCGCGAGTTCCAACATCAAAGAATTGAGGGTCCACAACGTAACCCAAGGGCTCCAAGAAGGTTAAGGTTGAAGAGAAGCAAAGAATATTCCATCACATTTCTACAATCTTTAATATAGGGGGGATTTCCTAAGTAGTTGTTGAGTCCTTCATTTATTGTATGAAAATATTTCCTCTTATTTGGTTTTCTTTAATTGTCTAGGTTCCTGATTTATTTGGATGTCCATACTTAGATATTTGATTTGTTTAGGAATCCATTATTTGTCAGAATTCATATTTGTTAAGACTTCCTTACTTTTAGGGATTCTTGATTTGTTAGGATCCTTCTAGAACTAGGTTTTAAGGATTCCTGACTTACTAGGTTTCTTTTAGGATTTGGTTTAGCTGCCTATGTAAAGGGAGCATTGTTTCAGTTGTAAGTAGACTTATTTTTTTAGAGAATAAAAACCCCTAAGTTGTGTGATCAACTTTTTCATTCTTGGTGGTGGTCCTTGATTGGTGACGTTGCCTTTACGTCTTGGAGTTTGTTGGCATCTATCTTTTATTTTTGTTATTCTTATTTTCGTTTTTCCTCCCTTCTTGCCTACCAAACACTTATTTTTCCCACAAAAAACCCTAAAACACAAAAAAAAAAATGATTGTTTTGTTATTTTCTTAACCTGAGCTCACTTAAGCCCATCATAAGATTCACATCAAGAAGTCACATATGAATAAGGATGCCATTAGAGCGATTCAGACCATGTTTAGTCGAGAAAAACACAATGTTCTTTGAAAAAACATAATTGCGCAGCATCTTGTGAAAACAACTCGCCCTTCTGTTTTTGCTCAAAACTCGCCAAATCATTATTTGGTCATCTCACATACGAATGAGGATGCCATTAGAGTGATTCGGACCATGTGTGGGTGAAAAAACATAGTGTTGTTTGGAAAATCGTAACTGTACAGTGTCTTGCGAAAACAACTCACCTGCCTTCATTTTTGCTCAAACCTCATGAAATCACTGTTTAGCCATGTCACATATGAATGAGGATGCCATTAGAGTGATTCAGACCATGTTTGGGCAAAAAAACACAACGTCGTTTGGAAAAACATAACTGAATAAGCATCTTGCGAAACCAACTCATTGCTTCCATTTTCGCTCAAAACTCACCAAATCATTGTTTGGCCAGGTCACATATGAATGAGGGTGCCATCAGAGTGATTCGAAACATGGTTGGGCGAAAAAACACAATGTCATTTGGAACAACATAACTACGCAGCATCTTTCAAAAACAACTCACGACTTCTGTTTTTGCTCAAAACTCACCAAATCATTGTTTGGCCATATCACATATGAATGAGGATGCCATTAGAGTGATTCGGACCATATTTGGGCGAAAAAACACAATGTCGTTTGGAAAAACATAACTATGTAGTGTCTTGTGATAACAACTCACCTTTTCTGTTTTTGCTCAAAACTCACCAAATTATTGTTTGGCCATGTCACATATGAATGGGGATGGCACTAGAGTGATTCAGACCCCATTTTGGACGCAAAAAAAAAAAAAAAAAATTCGCTTGGAAAACCATAACTGTGCAGTATCTTGTGAAAAAAAAGTCGCCACTTTCGTTTTTCAACAATGCTAACCAAATCATTGTCTGGCCATGTCACATACAAATGAGGATGGCACTAGAGTGATTTGGACCATGTTTGGGCAAAAAAACACAATGTCGTTTCGAAAAGCATAACTGCGCAGCATCTTGGGAAAAAAACTCACCACTTTCGTTTTTGCTCAAAACTCACCAAATCATTGTGTGGGCACATCACATACGAATGAGGATGGCAGTAGAGTGATTCACACCATTTTAGGCATTGAAACACAATTTCGTTCGGAAAACCATAACTGTGCATTGTCTTGCGAAAACAAGCCACCACTTTCATTTTTGCTCAAAACCCACCAAATCATTGTTTGGCCACGTCACATATGAATGAAGATGCCATTAAAGTGATTCGGACCATGTTTGGGTGAAAAAGCACACTGTCATTTCAAAAAGTATAACTATGCATTGTCTTACGAAAACAAGTCACCACTTTCGGTTTTGCTCCAAACCCAAATCATTGTTTGACAAAGTGACCAATTCTGATTTTGCTCAAAATGCACGAAATCATTGTTTGGCCATCCCACATATGAATGGGAATGGAATTAGAGTGATTTGGAACATATTGGGGCAGAAAAAAAAAAATTCGTTCAGAAATGCAGAACTTGGCTCTGTATTGCAAAACAAGTGACCACTTCCGAATTTGCTCAAAATGAATGAAATCATTGTTTGGTGACGCCACAAATGGATGGGGATGGAATTAGAGTGACCAGGAACATATTTGGGGGAAAAAACAAAATTTCATTTGGAAATGCAGAACTATGCTCCGTATTGCGAAAAAAGCGATCACTTGCAATTTCGCTCAAAACTCACGAAATCGTTTTTTGGTACGCCACATATGAATGGGGATGGAATAAGAGTGATTCCGAACATATAAATGGGAAGGGAATTAGAGTTGGGGCAGAAAAAAAATATTTCGTTTGGAAATGCAGAACTTGGCTCCGTATTGCGAAAAAAGTGACCACTTCCGAATTTGCTCAAAACGAATGAAATCATTGCTTGGTGGTGCCACAAATGGATGGGGACGGAATTAGAGTGACCAGGAACATATTTGGGCAAAAAAACAAAACTTCATTCGGAAATGCAGAACTATGCTCCGTATTGCCAAAAAAGCGATCACTTCCGATTTTGCTCAAAACTTATGAAATCGTTATTTGGCCGCGCCACATATGAATGGGGAGGGAATTAGAGTAATTTGGAACATATTGGGCAAAAAACACAATTTCGTTTGGAAAAGCAGAACTAGGCTCCGTACTGCGAAAAAAGTGACCACTTTCAATTTTGCTCAAAACGTATGAAATCATTGTTTGGCGATGCCACATATGGAGGGGATGGAATTAGAGTGGCCAGGAACATATTTGGGCAAAAAAACAAAATTTCAGGCGGAAAAGGTGACCCCTTCTGATTTTGGTCAAAATTGACAAAATCATTTTTTACCACACCACATATGAATGGGGACGGAATAAGAGTGATTCAGAACATATTGGGGCAAAAAAACACAATTTCGATCACAAATGCGGAACTTGGCTCCATATTGCGAAAAAAGTGATCAGTTCCGATTTTGCTTAAAACGAATGAAATCATTGTTTGGACACACCACATATGGATGGGGATGGAATTACAGTGGCCAGGAACATATTTGGGGAAAAAAAACGAAATTTCATTCGGGATAGCACAACTATGCTTCCATATTGCGAAAAAAGTGGCCACTTCCAATTTCACTCAAAAGTCACGAAATGACTGTTTGGCCGGGCAACATATGAATGGGGACGGAATTACAGTGATTTGGAACATATTTGGGCTAAAAAAGAAAATTTCGTGTGGAAATGATGCGGATGCACATAAGGCCCAATATTATGAGTTCTAATATCAAAGAATTAAAAGCCCACAACATAGTCCAGTGGGTGCAAGAAGGCCAAGATTGAAAAAGCAGCCCAAGAATATTCCATAGCATCTCTACAGTCTTTAATGTTGAGGGTTTCCTAAATAATTGTTGAGTCCTTAATTTCTTAGGTTTAATTTATTGTTTGAGAATATTTTCTTTTGTTTGGTTTTCTATAATTGTCTAGATTCCTGATTATTTAGGTTTCCATACTTGTCAGATTTCTGATTTGTCTAGGATTCCTTATTTGTCAAAATCTAGATTTGTTAAGACTTTCTTAATTATAAGGATTCTTGATTTATCAGGATCCTTCTAGAATTAGGTTTAGCTGCCCATTTAAAGGGAGCATTGTTTCAGTTGTAAGGGAGTTTTTTTTTTCCAGAGAATAGAAACCCCAAAGTTGTGTGATCAACTTTTGCAGGGATTGGTGGTGGAACACCTCCTTGATTGGTGGCGTTGCCTTTATGTCTTGGAGCTTGTTAGGATCTATCCTTTTATTTTGATTATTCCTATTTTCGTTTTTTTTTTCTCCCTTCCTCCCTACCAAACACTCACTTTTTCCCACAAAAAAAACCAAAACACCAAAAAAACGATTTTTACATATTTTCTAAACCTGAGCTCGCTCAAGCCCACCATAACATTCGCATCAGGAAATGCCTAACTTGGCTGCATATTGCGAAAAAAGTGATCACTTCCGATTTTGCTCAAAACTCACGAAATCATTGTTTGGCCACGCCGCATATGAAAGGGCAAGGAATTAGGGTGAATGTGAACATATTGGGGCAAAAAGACACAATTTCGATTGGAAATGCAGAACTAGGTTCTGTATTGCGAAAAAACTGACCACTTCTGATTTTGCTTAAAACGCATGAAATCGTTCTTTGGACACATCACATATGGATGGGGATGGAATTAGAGTGGCCAGGAACGTATTTGAGCAAAAAAACAAAATTTCATTCGGGAAAGCACAACTATGCTTCCATATTGCTAAAAAAGTGGCCACTTCCGCTTTTGCTCAAAAGTCACGAAATGGTTGTTTGGCCACACCAAATATGAATGGGGACGGAATTAGAGTGATTCGGATCATATTTGGGCTAAAAAAGAAAATTTCGTGTGGAAATGCAGAACTTGGCTGCATATTGCAAAAAAAGTGACCAGTTCCGATTTTTCTCAAAACGCATGAAATCATTTTTTGGCCATGGCACATATGGATGGCAATGGAATGAGTGTGGCCAGGAACATATTTGGTCAAAAAAAAAAATTGATTCGGAGAAGCACAACTATTGACCGTACTGTGGAAAAGTGAGCACCTCCGATTTTGCTCAAAACTCACGAAATCATTGTTTGGGCACGCTACGTATGAATGGGGACGGAATTAGAGTGATTCCAAACATATTGGGGGCGAAAAAACACAATTTTTTTGGAAATGCAGAACTCGGCTCTGTATTGCAAAAAAGGTGACCACTTCCAATTTTGCTCACTGGAGGTGGTCACTTTTTTCGCAATATGGAGCCTAGTGCTGCTTTGCAGAACAAAATTGCGTTCTTTTGCCTCAACATGTTCCCAATCACTCTAATTCGATCCCCATTCATATCTGGTGTGGCCAAATAATGATTTCGTGAGTTTTAAGCATAAGTGGAAGTGGTTAGTTTTTTTCGCAATACAGAGCCTAGTTCTGCATTGCAGAATGAAATTGCGTTTTTTTTGCCCTAGTATGTTCGGAATCACCCTAATTCCCTGCCCATTCATATGTGGTGGGGGCGAAACAATGTTTTTGTGAGTTTTGAGCAAAATTGGAAGTGGCCACTTTCTTCGTAATACGGAGCTTAGTTGCGCATTGCAGAACGAAATTGCGTTTTTTTGCCCCAGCATGTTCAGAATCACTCTAATTCCCTACCCATTCATATGTGGAATGGCCAAACAATGATTTCATGCGTTTTGAGCAAAATTGCGAGTGGTTACTTTTTTTGCAATATGGAACCTAGTTCTGGATTGTGGAACGAAATTGCTTTTTTTTTTTTTTCCCCCGCAATATGAATTGCTTGCCATTCATATGTGGGATGGCCAAACAATGGTTTCGTGAGTTTTGAGCAAAATCGGACGTGATCACTTTTTTCACACTACAGATCCTAGTTCTGCATTGCAGAACGAAATTGAATTTTTTTGCCTCAGTATGTTCGGAATCAGTCTAATTCCCTCCCCATTCATATCTGGCGTGGCCAAACAATGATTTCGTGGGGCTTGAGCAAAATCGGAAGTGGTCACTCGTTTTGCAGTACGGAGCATAGTTGTGGTTATCTGAATGAAATTGTGTTTTCTTGCCCTAATTTGTCCCTGGCCACTCTAATTCCATCCTCACCCATATGTGGCATGGCCAAACAATGATTACATGCGTTTTGAGCAAAATTGGAGTGGTCACTATTTTCTAAATATGGAGCCTAGTTCTGCATTGCTGAACGAAATTGAGTTTTTTCGCCCCAGTATGTTCGGAATCAGTCTAATTGCGTCCCCATTCATATTTGGCGGGGCCAAACAATGATTTCGTGAGTATTGAGCAAATTTTGAAGTGGTCACTTTTTTCGCACTACGGAGCCTAGTTCTGCATTGCGGAACGAAATTGAGTTTTTTTGCCACAATATGTTCCCAATCATTCTAATTGCATCCCCATTCATATGTGGGATGGCCAAACAATGATTTCGTGAGTTTTGAGCAAAATCGGAAGTGGTCACTTTTTTTGCTCTAGGGAGCCTAGTTGTGCATTGCAGAACGAAATTGCATTTTTTTTGCCCCAGCATGTTCGGAATAACTCTAATTCCCTCCCCATTCATATGTGGCGCGGCCAAACAATGATTTCGTGAGTTTTTGAGAAAAATCAAAGCTGGTCAGTTGTTTCACAATACCGACTATAGTTGTGGTTTTCAATATGAAATTTTGCTTTTTTCAGTAAAATCGGAAGTGGTTACTTTTTTCACAATACGGACCCTAGTTTTGCATTGCAGAATGAAATTGCGTTTTCTAGCCCCAGTATGTTCGGAATCACTCTAATTCCCTCCGCATCCATATGTGGTTAATTGAGTTTTTTCGCCCCAGTATGTTCGGAATCAGTCTAATTGCGTCCCCATTCATGTTTGGCGGGGCCAAACAATGATTTCATGCGTTTTGAGCAAAATCGGAAGTGGTTAATTGTTTCGCAATACGGAGCCTAGTTGTGCATTGCAGAATGAAATTGCGTTTTTTTTGCCCCTGTATGCTCAGAATCAGTCTAATTCCCCCCCCCCCCCCCCCCCTTTCATATGTGGCGTGGCCAAACAATCATTTCATGTGTTTTGAGCAAAATCAGAAGTGGTTACTCTTTTCGCAATGTGGAGCATAGTTGTGCAGTGCAGAACGAAATTGCGTTTTTTTGCCTCAGCATGTTTGGAATCACTCTAATTCCCTCCCCATTCATACGCAGCACGGCCAAACAATGATTTATGAGTTTTCATCAAAACTGGAAGTTGTCACTTTTTTCACAATACGGAACCTAGTTCTGCATTGCTGAACGAAATTGCATTTTCTTGCCTCAATATGATCCCAATATTCTAATAGCATCCCCATTCATATATGGCACAGCGAAACAATGATTTCGTGAGTTTTGAGCAAAATCGAAAGTGGTCACTTGTTTCGCAATATGGACCATAGTTGTGGTTTTCTGAATTAAATTGCGTTTTTTTGCCTCAGTATGTTCCGAATCACTCTAATTCCCTACCCATCCATATGTGGCATGGCCAAACAATGATGTCATGCGTTTTGAGGAAAATCTGAAGTGGTTACTTGTTTCGGAATATGGAGCCTAGTTGTGCATTGCTGAACGAAATTGCATTTTCTTGCGCCAGTATGTTCCGAATCACTGTAATTCCCTGCCCATTCGTATGTGACATGGCCAAACAACGATTTCATGTGTTTTGAGCAAAATTGGAAGTGGTTACTCTTTTTGCAATGTGGAGCCTAGTTCTGCATTGCACAACGAAACCGTGCTTTTTTCCCTCAGTATGTTTGGAATCACTCTAATTCCCTCCCCATTCATATGTGGCAGGCCAAACAATGATTTCGTGAGTTTTGAGCAGAATCGGAAGTGGTCACTTTTTTCACACTACGGAGCCTAGTTCTGCATTGCAGAATGAAATTGCGTTTTTTGGCCCCAGTATGTTCGGAATCACTCTAATTGCCTACCCATTTATACGTGGCATGTCCAAACAATGATTTCCTGCGTTTTCAGCAAAATTGCAAGTGGTTACATTTCTCGCAATATGGAAGCTAGTTCTGCATTGCAGAACAAAATTGCATTTTTTTGCCCCAGTATGTTCTGAATCACTCTAATTCCGTAGCCATTCGTATGTGGCGCAGCGAAACAATGATTTCGTGAGTTTTGAGCAAAATCGAAAGTGGTCACGTCTTTCGGAATACGGAGCATTGTTGTGGTTTCTGAATGAAATTTTTCTTTTTCGCCCAAATTTGTCATTGGCCACTCTTATTCCATCCTCAGCATATGTGGCATGGGAAAACTATGATTTCATGACTTTTGAGCAAAATCGGAAGTGGTTACTTTTTGAGAATACGGAGCCTAGTTCTGCATTGCAGAACCAAATTGTGTTTTGTTGCCCCCAGTATGTTCGGGACTCTAATTCCCCCCCCCCCCCCCCCCCCCCCCGATCCATACGTGGCATGGCCAAACAATGATTTCATTCGTTTTGAGGAAAATCGGAATTGCTTACTCATTTCGCAATGTGGAGCCTAGTTCTGCACTGCACAACGAAATTGCATTTTTTCGCCTCAGTATGTTCTGGGCCCCATCTGCGTGGCATGGACAAACAATGATTTCATGCGTTTTGGGGAAAATCGGAGGTGCTTACTCATTTCGCTGCATTTTTTTGCCTCACTATGTTCCGAATCACTCTAATTCCCTACCCATCCATATGTGGCATGGCTAAACAATGATTTCATGCGTTTTGAGGAAAATTGGAAGTGGTTACTCATTTTGCAATGTGGAGCCTAGTTCTGCACTGCACAACGAAATTGCATTTTTTTGCCCCTGTATGTTCCGAATCACTGTAATTCCCTCCCCATTCAAATGTGGGGTGACCAAACAATGATTTCATGTGTTTTGAGCAAAATCGGAAGTGGTTACTCTTTTCGCAACGTGGAGCCTAGTTCTGCATTGCACAACGAAACTGCGTTTATTTCCCTCAGTATTTTTGGAATCACTCTATTTCCCTCCCCATTCATATGCGGCGTGGGCAAACAATGATTTTGTGAGTTTTGAGAAAAATCGGAAGTGGTCATTTTTTTGGCACTACGGAGCCTACTTCTGCATTGCAGAACGAAATTGCATTTTTTTGCCCCAGTATGATCAGAATCGCTCTAATTCCCTCCCCATTCATAAATGGCGGGGCCAAACAATGATTTCGTCGGTTTTGAGCAAAATCGGAGGTGGTCACTTTTCTCGCACTAGGGAGCCTAGTTCTGCATTGCAGAACAAAAATTTCATTTTTTTGTGCCAGTATGTTCGGAATGACTTTAATTCCCTCCCCATTTGTAGGTAGCATGTCGAAACAATGATTTCCTGCGTTTTCAGCAAAATTGCAAGTGGTTACATTTTTCGCAATATGGAACCTAGTTATGCATTGCCGAACGAAATTGCGTTTTCTTGCCTTAATATGATCCCAATATTCCCCATTCATATGTGCCGTGGTGAAACAATGATTTCGTGAGTTTTCAGCAAAATCGAAAGTGGTCACGCATTTCAGAATACGAAGCATTGTTGTGGTTTTCTGAATGAAATTTTGCTTTCTTGCCCAAATTTGTCCCTGGCCACTCTAATTCCATCCCCATGCATATGTGGCAGGGCGAAACAATGATGTAATTACTTTTGAGCAAAATCGGAAGTGGTTACTTTTTTCAGAATACGGAGCCTAGTTCTGCATTGCAGAACAAAATTGCGTTTTTTTGCCCCAGTACGTTTGGGACTCTAATTCCCTCCCCATCCATACGTGGCATGGCCAAACAATGATTTCATGCGTTTTGAGGAAAATCGAAAGTGCTTACTCTTTTCGCAATGTGGAGCCTAGTTCTGCACTGCACAACGAAATTGCGTTTTTTTTACCTCAGTATGTTCCGAATCACTCTAATTCCCTCCCCATTCATATGAGGCGTGGCCAAACAATGATTTTATGTGTTTTCAACAAAATCGGAAGTGGTCCTCTTTTCGCTATGTGGAGCCTAGTTCTGCATTCCACAACGAAACTGTGTTTTGTTGCCTCAGTATGTTCCGAATCACTCTAATTCCCTCCCCATTCATATCCGTGGCCAAACAATGATTTTATGTGTTTTCAGCAAAATCGGAAGTGGTCCTCTTTTCGCAATGTGGAGCCTAGTTCTGCATTGCACAATGAAACTGTGTTTTGTTGCCTCAGTATGTTTGGAATCACTCTAATTCCCTCCCCATTCATATGAGGCGTGGCCAAACAATGATTTCGCGAGTTTTGAGCAAAATCGGTAGTGGTCACTTTTTTCACAATATGGAGCCTACTTCTGCATTGCAGAACGAAATTGCGTTTCTTTGCCCCAGTATGTTCGGAATCACTCTAATTCCCTCCCCATTCATATGTGGCCTGTCCAAACAATGATTTCCTGTGTTTTCAGCAAAATTGCAAGTGGTTACATTTTTCGCAATATGGAACCTAGTTCTGCATTGCCGAACGAAATTGCGTTTCCTTGCCTCAATATGATCCCAATATTCTAATTGCATCCCATTCATGTGTGCCGTGGCCAAACAATGATTTCGTGAGTTTTGAGCAAAAAATCTGAACTGGTCATGTTTTGCGCAGTACGGAGCCTAGTTCTGCATAGGAGAACGAAATTGCATTTTTTTGTTCCCCAGTATCTTCTGAATCACTCTAATTCCCTACCCAGTGAATGTGGCGCAGGGAAACAAGTGGTTACTTGTTTCGGAATATGGAGCCTAGTTGTGGAATGCTGAACGAAATTGCATTTTCTTGCCCCAGTATGTTCTGAATCACTGTAATTCCCTTGCCATTCATTTGTGGCGTGGCCAAACAATGATTTCATGTGTTTTCAGCAAAATCGGAAGTGGTTACTCTTTTCGCAATGTGGAGCCTAGTTCCGCGTTGCACAACGAAACTCCATTTTTTTTTGCCTCAGTATGTTTGGAATCACTCTAATTCCCTCCCCATTCATTTGTGGCGTGGCCAAAGAATGATTTCGTGAGTTTTGAGCAAAATCGGCAGTGGTCACTTTTTTCACACTACGGAGCCTACTTCTGCATTGCAGAACGAAATTGCATTTTTTTGCCCTAGAATGTTCCCAATCACTCTAATTCCCTACCCATTCATATGTGGCGGGCCAAACAATGATTTCGTGACTTTTGAGCAAAATCGCAACTTGTCACTTTTTTCGCACTACGGAGCGTAGTTCTGCGTTGCAGAGCGAAATTGCGTTGTTTTGCCCCAGTATGTTCAGAATCACTCTAATTCCCTCCCCATTCATATGTGGCATGTCCAAACAATGATTTCCTGTGTTTTCAGCAAAATTGCAAGTGGTTACATTTTTCGCAATATGGAAGCTAGTTCTGCATTGCCAAACGAAATTGCGTTTCCTTGCCTCAATATGAGCCCAATATTCTAATTGCATCCCCATTCATATGTGCCGTGGCCAAACAATGATTTCGTGAGTTTTGAGCAAACAATCTGAAGTGGTCACTTTTTTCGCAGTACGGAGCCTAGTTCTGCATAGGAGAACCAAAGTGCATTTTTTTGTTCCCCAATATCATCTGTATCACTCTAATTCCCTCCCCATTCATATGTGCCATGTCCAAACAATGATTTCCTGCGTTTCCAGCAAAATTGCAAGTGGTTACATTTTTGGCAATATGGAAGCTAGTTCTGCATTGCCGAACAAAATTGCGTTTCCTTGCCTCAATATGATCCCAATATTCTAATTGCATCCCCATTCATATGTGCCGTGGCCAAAAAAATGATTTCGTGAGTTGTGAGCAAAAATCTGAAGTGGTCACTTTTTTCGCAGTACGGAGCCTAGTTCTGCATAGGAGAACAAAATTGCATTTTTTTGTTCCCCAGTATCTTCTGAATCACTCTAATTCCCTACCCATTCATTCATATGTGGCGCAGCGAGACAATGATTTCGTGAGTTTTGAGCAAAATCAAAAGTGGTCACATGTTCTGCAATACGGACCATAGTTGTGGTTTTCTGGATGTAATTTTGCTTTTTTGCCCAAATTTGTCCCTGGCCACTCTAATTCCATCCCCACGCATGTGGCATGGCCAAACAATAATTTCATGACTTTTGAGCAAAATCGGAAGTGGTTACTTTTTTCACAATGTGGAGCCTAGTTGTGCGCCGCACAACGAAATTGCGTTTTTTGCCTCAGTATGTTCGGGACTCTAATTCCCTCCCCATCCATATGTGGAATGGCCAAACAATGATTTGATGCGTTAGTTGTTTCGGAATATGGAGCCTAGTTGTGCATTGCTGAACGAAATTGCGTTTTTTTTGCCCCAGTATGTGCCGAATCACTGTAATTCGCTCCCCATTCATATGTGGCGTGGCCAAACAATGATTTCATGTGTTTTGAGCAAAATCGGAGATGGTTACTCTTTTGGCAATGTGGAGCCTAGTTCTGCATTGCACAACGAAACTGCCTTTTTTTGCCTCAGTATCTTTGGAATCACACTAATTCCCACCCGATTCATATGCGGACAGCCAAGGAATGATTTCCTGAGTTTTGAGCAAAATCGGCGGTGGTCACTTTTTTCGCACTACGGAGCCTAGTTCTGCATTGCAGAACCAAATTGCGTGTTCTTGACGCAGTATGTTCGGAATCACTCTAAATCCCTTCCCATTCATATGTGGCATGGCGAAACAATGATTTCATACATTTTGAGGAAAATCGGAAGCGGTTAGTGGTTTCGCAATACGGGGGCTTGTTGTGCATTGCAGAATGAAATTGCGTTTTTTTGCCCCAGTATGTTCCCAATCACTCTAATTCCCTACCCATTCATATGTGGCGGGGCCAAACAATGATTTCATGAGTTTTGGCAAAATCGCAAGTGGTCACTTTTTTCGTACTACGGAGCCTAGTTCTGCGTTGCAGAACGAAATTGCGGTTTTTTGCTCCAGCATGTTCAGAATCACTCTAATTCCCTCCCCATTCATATGTGGCACAGCCAAACAATGATTTCGTGAGTTTTGAGCAAAAATCAAAATTGGTCACCTGTTTCACAATACGGACCATAGTTGTGGTTTTCTGAATGTAATTTTGCCCAAAATTTTCCGTGCCCACTCTAATTCCATCCCCATCCATATTAGGCATGGCCAAACAACGATTTCATGACTTTTGAGCAAAATCAAAAGTGGCTACTTTTTTCACAATACGGAGCCTAGTTGTGCATTGCAGAACGAAATTGTGTTTTTCCCCCAGTATGTTGCTAATCACTCTAATTCCCTACCCATTCATATGTGGCGGGGCCAAACATTGATTTCGTGACTTTTGAGCAAAATTGCAAGTGGTCACTTTTTTCGCACTACAGAGCCTAGTTCTGCATTGCAGAACCAAATTGCGTGTTCTTGCTGTATGTTCGGAATCACTCTAAATCCCTGCCCATTTTGAGGAAAATCGGAAGCGGTTAGTGGTTTCGCAATACGGGGGCTTGTTGTGCATTGCGGAACGAAATTGTGTTTTTTTCTCCCAGTATGTTCGGACTCACTCTAATTCCCTCTCCCTTCGTTTGTGGTGCAGCCAAACAATGATTTTGTTTGAGCAAAATCGGAAGTGCTCACTTTTTTCGCAATACGAAGCATAGTTGTCGTTTTCGGAATAAATTTTTTTTTTTTCCCCAAATTTGTGCCTGGCCACTCTAATTCCGTCCCTACCCATATGGGGCATGGCCAACCAATGATTTCCTGCATACGGAGCCTAGTTGTGCATTGCAGAACGAAATTGCCTTTTTTTGCTCCAGTATGTTCCGAATCACTCTAATTCCCTCCCCATTCATATGTGGCAGGGCCAAACAATGATTTCGTGAGTCTTGAGCAAAATCGGTAGTGGTTACTTTTTTCACAGTACGGAGCCTAGTTGTGGTTTTCTGAATGAAATTTTCCTTTTTTGCCCGAATTTGTACCTGGCCACTATAATTCCATCCCCACCCATTTTAGGCATGGCCAAACAATGATTTCGTGACCTTTGGGCAAAATCAGAAGTGGTTACTTTTTTCACAATACGGGGCCTAGTTCCGCATTGCAGAACGAAATTGCATTTTTTATCCCCAGTATGTTCGGAATCAATCTAATTCCCTCCCCACTCATATGTGGTGCACCGAAACAATGATTTCGTGACTTTTGAGCAAAATCTGAAGGGGTCACTTTTTTTGCACGACAGAGCCTAGTTCTGCATTGCAGAACAAAATTCCATTTTTTTGCCCCCAGAATGTTCGGAATCACTCTAATTCCCTCCCCATTTGTATGTGGCGCAGCCAAACAATGATTTCGTGAGTTTTGAGCAAAATCGAAAGTGGTCACTTGTTTCGCAATACCGACCATAGTTGTGGTTTTCTGAATTAAATTTTTCTTTTTTGCCCAAATTTGTCCCTGGCTACTCTAATTCCATCCCCACGCATATGTGGCATCGCCAAACAATGATTTCATGACTTTTGAGCAAAATCAGAAGTGGTTACTTTTTTCTGCATACGGAGCCTAGTTCTACATTGCAGAACAAAATTGCGTTTTTTTGCCCCAGTATGCTCAGAATCACTCTAATTCCCCCCCCCCCCCCCCCCCCCCCCCCCCTCCCTTTCATATGTGGCGTGGCCAAACAATGATTTCGTGAGTCTTGAGCAAAATTGGTAGGGGTTACTTTTTTTCACAGTACGGAGCCTCGTCATTGCAGAATGAAATTCCATTTCTTTGGCCCGGTACGTTCGGAACCACTCAAATTCCCTCCCCATTCCTATGTGGCGTGGCCAAACAATGAGTTCGTGAGTTTTGACCAAAATCTGAAGTGGTCACTTTTTTCACACTACGAAGCCTAGTTCTGCATTGCGGAACGAAATTGCATTTTTTTGTCCCAGTATGTTTGGAATCACTCTAATTCCCTTTCCATTCATATATGGCGGGCCCAAACAATGATTTCGTCGGTTTTGAGCAAAATTGGAAGTGGTCACTTTTTTCGCACTAGGGAGCCTAGTTCTGCATTGCAGAATGAAATTGCGTTTTTTGCCCCCAGTATGTTGGGAATCACTCTAATTCCCTCCCCATTCATGTGTGGCCTGTCCAAACAATGATTTCCTGTGTTTTCAGCAAAATTGCAAGTGGTTACATTTTTTGCAATATGGAAGCTAGTTCTGCATTGCCAAACGAAATTGTGTTTCCTTGCCTCAATATGATCCCAATATTCTAATTGCATCCCCATTCATATGTGCCGTGGCCAAACAATGATTTCATGAGTTTTGAGCAAAAAATCTGAAGTGGTCACTTTTTTTGCACTACGGAGCCTAGTTCTGCATAGGAGAACGAAATTGCATTTTTTTGTTCCCCAGTATCTTCTGAATCACTCTAATTCCCTACCCATTCATATGTGGCGCAGCGAGACAATGATTTCGTGAGTTTTGAGCAAAATCAAAAGTGGTCACGTGTTCTGCAATACGGACCATAGTTGTGGTTTTCTGGATGAAATTTTGCTTTTTTGCCCAAATTTGTCCGTCGCCACTCTAATTCCATCCCCACGCATATGTGGTGTGGCCAAACAATGATTTCCTGAGTTTTGAGCAAAATCTGAAGTGGTCACTTTTTTTGCACGACGGAGCCTAGTTCTGCATTGCGGAACGAAATTGTGTTTTTGCCAGCCGGTATGTTCAGAATCACTCTGATTCCCTCCCCATTCATTTGTGCCGCATTCGAACAATGATTTCGTGAGGTTTGGGCAAAATCGCAAGTGGTCACTTGTTTCGCAATCTGGAGCATAGTTGTGGTTTTCTGTATGAAATTTTGTTTTTTTGCCCAAATTTGTCCCTGGCCACTCTAATTCCATCCCCACCCATATGTGGCATGGCCAAACAATGATTTCGTGAGTCTTGAGCAAAATCGGTAGTGGTTACTTTTGTCACAGTACGGAGCCTAGTTCTGCATTGCAGAACAAAATTGCATTTATTTGGCCCGGTATGTTCAGAATCACTCAAATTCCCTCCCCATTCATATGTGGCGGGGCCAAACAATGATTTCGTGTGTTTTGAGCAAAATCTGAAGTGGTCACTTTTTTTGCACTACCTCCCTAATCAGACGCGAGTCCCTCCTCAGGCGGATTCCTCCTTTTGCTCCTCAGCCTACGGGGTATTAGCAGCCGTTTCCAGCTGTTGTTCCCCTCCCAAGGGCAGGTTCTTACGCGTTACTCACCCGTCTGCCACTGGAAACACCACTTCCCGTCCGACTTGCATGTGTTAAGCATGCCGCCCGCGTTCATCCTGAGCCAGGATTGAACTCTCCATGAGATTCATAGTTGCATTACTTATAGCTTCCTTGTTGGTAAACAAAGCGGATTCGGAATTGTCTTTCATTCCAAGGCATAACTTGTATCCATGCGCTGCATCGCAGAACGAAATTGTGTTTTTTTGCCCCAGTATGTTCTGAATGACTTTAATTGCCTCCCCATTCATATGTGGCGTGGCCAAACAATGATTTCGTGAGTTTTGAGCAAAATCGAAAGTGGGCACGTGTTTCGGAATACGAAGCATTGTTGTGGTTTCTATATGAAATTTTGTTTTTTTGCCCAAATTTGTCCCTCTCCACTCTAATTCCATCGCCACCCATACATGGCAGGGCCAAACAATGCTTTTGTGAGTTTTGAGCAAAATCGGAACTGGTCACTTTGTTCGCACTACGTACCCTTGTTTTGCATTGCAGAACGAAATTGCATTTTTTTGCCCCAGCATGTTCGGAATCACACTAATTCCGTCCCCATTCATATGTGGCGCAGCCAAACAATGATTTCGTGAGTTTTGAGCAAAATGAAAAGTGGTCACTTGTTTCACAATACGGACTATAGTTGTTGTTTTCTGAATGAAATTTTGTTTTTTTGCCAAAATTTGTCCCTGGCCAGTCTAATTCCATCCCCAGCCATAGTAGGCATGGCCAAACAATGATTTCGTGACTTTTGAGGAAAATTGGAAGTGGCCACTTTTTTCACAATACGGAGCCTAGTTGTGCATTGCAGAACGAAATTGCGTTTTTTCCTCCCAGTATGTTCGGGGTCACTCTAATTCCCTCCCCCTTCATATGTGGCAGGGCCAAACAATCATTTCGTCAGTCTTGAGCAAAATCAGTAGTGGTTACTTTTTTCACAGTACGGAGCCTAGTTCTGCATTGCAGAACGAAATTGCATTTTTTTGCCCCAGTATGTTCCCAATCACTCTAATTCCCTACCCTTTCATATGTGGCGGGGCCAAACAATGATTTCGTGACTTTTGAGCTGAATCACAAGTGGTCACTTTTTTCGGACTACGGAGCCTAGTGCTGCGTTGCAGAATGAAATTGCGTTTTTTTGCACCACTATGTTCGGAATCACTCTAAATCCCTACCCATTCATATGTGGCATGGCCAAACAATGATTTCATATGTTTTGAGGAAAATCGGAAGTGGTTAGCTGTTTTGCAATTCGGGGCCTAGTTGTGCATTGCAGAACGAAATTGCGTTTTTTTGTCCCAGTATGTTCCGAATCACTCTATGTCCTTGCACATTCGTATGCAGCGTGGCCAAACAATGATTTCATGAGTTTTCATCAAAACTGGAAGTCGTCACTTTTTTCGCAATACGGAGCCGAGTTGCGCATTGCAGAATGAAATTGTGTTTTTTTGCCCCAGTATGTTCAGAGTTACTCTAATTCCCTCCCCATTCATATGTGGCGTGGCCAAACAATGATTGCGTGAGTTTAGGGCAAATCGGAAGTGGTCACTTGTTTCGCAATACGGAGCATAGTTGTGGTTTTCTCAATGAAATTTTGTTTTTTGGCCCAAATTTGTCCCTGGCCACTCTAATTCCATCCCCACCCGTAGTACGCATGGCAGAACAAAATGGCGATTTTTTGCGCCAGTGTGTTCGGAATCACTGTAATTCGCTCCCGATTCCTATGTGGCGCGTCCAAACAATGATTTCGTGACTTTTTAGCAAGACTGGAAGTGGTCACTTTTTTTCCAATACGGAGCATAGTTGTTGGTTATGCACAAGAAGAAACCAAAGTGTTCTGTGGTAGCAAATCAACCATCTCAATGGCTAATAATCCAAGTCATCATTCACGAACAAAGCATATTGCAATTAAAGTTCACTACATTCGTGAAGTCATTGAAGCAAAGGAGATTGAATTGCTTCACTGCAGTAGTGAGAATCAACTTGCTGATATATTAACAAAAAGCCTCTCCAAAGATCAACATGAGAAGATCCGGATGAAGATTGGGGTAACCACAAACCCCATTAAGGAAGGGTGTTGAATGTAATGGGGTTTCTGTCAACCAACCATCGTGTCTGGCTGGTAGTGAGAACAGTTCAATCAAGTGTTAGACACGGTACTAGACAGTGAGGTAAGTGTTCAACTCTTATCAGTAGCAGTTCTATTCAGAAGTTGCTGAACAACTGAAGAGTGTCCTTTTTGGCCAATCTGTCATGAGTATGCTGCTGTCCGTACTTCTTTCCAGTAAAGAAAAGAATGTTGCGTGTAGTTGCTGTCGTATGAACTATGTATTCTATTTTATGTATTTAAGCTGGAAGCTGTCCTGGTTACTGTTACTCTTTCTAGTGCTGCAACTTTTCTATGAAATATAGAACCATTTGGTTCAATCGTTCCGTGTGTTTTCATTCACAAATTTCTCTACACTCTGCCTGGATTCTATTTTTTTGTGTTTAAAATAAAGTTAAAGTTATAACAGTGCTATGGTGAGCCAGGTTTTGATCTCATCTTTACAATGGCCTCATCTCTAACACCCTCATCTTCATCCTCCTCCTCTAGTTCTTCTGGAGCCCAACTCTTTCCTAACTCACAACTTCCACTGCCCCACTTTGATGGTAAAAATTATCGTCAATGGTCTACCTTAATGATTTTATATTTTCGTATCCAAGGAGTTTGGGACATAGTAAGCAAAGGATTGGCTAAAGTTGATGATGAAAATGCTCTCTCACCTGGTGATCAAGAGAAATACAAGAAGAATCAAGAGAAGGATATGACGACCTTGTTTGTTCTACACCTCTCAGTCTCAGATTCAATATTTGATAGAGTGGCTCATGCTTCTTCAGCACATGAGTTCTGGATGCTACTAAAGAATGAGTTCCTTGGTATACCCAAGGTTCATTAGGTACGTATTCAGTCACTTAAAAGGGATTTTGAACTGCTCAAAATGAATGAAGATGAACTGGTGGTAGATTATTATACAAAAGTCAATCATGTTGTTTGTCAAATGAGGGCTCTCGGTGAGGAAATACCAGACAGCAGAGTTGTAGAGAAAATTTTAATCAATCTTACTGCAAGATTTGATTCAACAGTTACTACTTTGGAAGAAACCAAAGATTTTAAGACCTTGTCAGTATCTGAACTCATGGGATCCTTAGAGGCCTTTGAGAAACGAACTGATAGAGGTAAAGAGAAGCTGTCATTAGAACCTTTAGCCATAGAAGGTAGTCAGAAAAATGATGATTACAAAAACAAGTTTCCCCCTTGTAGAGTATGCAGAAAGACCATTCATGATGAGAAGTTTTGCTGGCATAAGGGCAAACCTCAGTGCAAAAAATGTTCAAAATTTGGTCATGTAGAGAAGAATTGTCGATCAAAGGAACAATGTTGCAAAAGAAAATGAAGTTGAAAATACTTTGTTTTATGTGTGTTGTTCCTCTGTTAGTAAAAGCTCTAATGTTTGGTTCTTAGATAGTGCTTGTAGCAATCATGTCCTTTGATGATAGGATATTTAGTAGGCTTGACAGAACGTATAAATCCAAGGTCAGATTGGGAAATGATGAGAGAATTGATGTTTTAGGGTCAGGAGAAGTAACGGTTGAAACTGCTTATGGGGCTCATGTGATTAAGGATGTGTTATATGTTCCTAGTTTGAGTCAAAACCTACAAAGTGTAGGACAAATGTTGGAGAATGGATATATGTTGGTATTTAAAAATAAGCAGTGTTCCATTTATCAAGAAAGTTTTCCTGCAAACAAACTTGCTGTGGTTAATATGGAGAATTCCAGAAATTTTCCAATCAACTTTGCCTACAAGCTTCTTACAACACTTATCACTAGCTCAGATCAGTCTTGGTTATGGCATAGAAGATTCGGACATATTCACTTTGGAGCCTTGAAGAATTTGCATGACTTAAGTCTTGTTGAAGGGCTGCCAAAGGTGAAGATGTCTGACGAAATATGTGGGGGTTGTCAAGCTGGAAAAAGTCATAAGCTACCATTTCCTTCAGCAACTACCGAAAGATCAAAAGACCTTCTTGAGTTGGTTCACTCAGATGTGTGGCCTTATGAGGATACCCACAAATGAAGGTAGAAGATTCTTTGTTACATTGATGACTTGTCAAGGATGTGTTGGGTTTTCTTCTTGAAGGAAAAATCTGAAGTATTGCAGATATTCAAAGAGTTCAAGCTACTAGTAGAGAAAGAGTGCAACAAGATGATTAAAGTCCTGAGATCGGACCAAGGGGTTGAATATCTATCTGGTGATTTCAATCAGTTCTGTACCTAAGAAGGGATAAGACGACAGTTGTCAACACCATATTGTCCTCAACAGAATGGGATGGCTGAAAGAAAAAATAGAAGCATCATGGAAATGGCTAGGAGCATGATGGAAAAAAAAATGATTCCTAAAAGCTTTTGGGCTGAAGTTGTTTATACTGCTGTGTATTTATTAAATCTAACCCCATCTGCAACAGCAAAAGACAAAACTCCTTTATGAATTGTGGAAAGGAGTTAAACCAAATGTTAAGCATTTAAGAGTCTTTGGCTCATTATGCTTTGTTCATGTTCCAAACCATCAGAGACATAAATTGGAAAAGAAGGCAGAAAAGGGTGTGATGTTGGGGTATAGCTTAAAGTCCAAAGCTTACAGAATATATAATGTAGAGCAGAACAAATTGATGGTGACTCAGGATGTGGTGTTTGATGAAAATGCTGCATGGAATTGGGAATTGAAAAGGGAAGAATATCAAAATGTTTTGCTTCCTAACTTGATAAGAAATGAGTCAAGTTAGGAAAGCATAGGAGAGTCTTCCAATCCCCACAATTCAAAACCAGATACTCTTACCGGGCTAACTAATACTGCTCCACAGATTCCTAACTCTGATGTTGACAGAATTTTGGCTGAAGATAATTCCCCTACTACTATGACTTCGATAAGAATGAGGTCATTGGAAGAGGTTTATGAATATTGTAATATGTCTACTCTAGAGCCAACATCCTTTGATTCAGCTATGAAGAAAGAAGAATGGAAGAGAGCCATGGAGGAAGAAATTCAAACCATTCAAAGAAACAATACCTGGAGAGTTTCCAATCTGCCTGCAGGAAAGAAAGCAGTTGGTGTGAAATGGATATTTAAAACCAAGTTGAATGAGAAAGGAGAAGTTCAAAGATATAAAGCAAGGCTTGTTGCTAAAGGACTCTCTCAAGTTCCTGGTGAGGATTTTACTGAAACCTTTGCTCTTGTAGCACGTTTGGAAACTATTAGACTTATCCTAGTTGTGGCTGCCTAAAACCAATGGAAGGTGTTGCAACTTGATGTCAAGGTTGCCTTTCTCAATGGTGAGATAAATGAAGATATCTACATCAACCAGCCCCAAGGGTTTGAAATCAGAGGAAAGGAAGAAATGGTGTTGAAGCTTAACAAGGCACTTTATGGGCTAAAACAGGCTCCAAGGGCTTAGTTTAGCAAGATAAGTCACTTCTTCCAAGAACAACAATTCACACGCAGTCCTAGTGAACCCACCTTGTTCATTTACAAAAAAGGTACCAAGATCTTAATTGTTTCCTTGTATGTAGATGATCTAATCTATACAGGAAATTGTGAAGAAAGTCTAGTTAATTTCAAGACTCAAATGTTACAAACATTTGAAATGAATGATCTTGGTATGATGAAGTTCTTTCTTGGAGTAGAAGTGAAACAAGAAAATCATGCAATTTTTATGTCACAATCAAAATTTGCAAAAGAAATCTTGAAGAAGTTTCGAATGACTGATTGCAATGCTGTATCAACACCCCTTATTCCTAGAGAAAAGGTTCATGCTGAAAATGAATCAGGGAGTGCAAATCCTACAGTCTATAGGAGCATGATTGGAAGTCTTCTCTATCTTTCTGCAACAAGACCTGACTTGCTGTATTCAATAACAATGTTGTCAAGATTCATGCAAAATTCCACTCAGAATCAATTTAGTAAGTTGAAACGAGTCCTAAGATATGTTCAAGGAACGATTGACTATGGTTTACTATTTGAAAAAAATAAAAATTTCAAGCTGGTGGGATTTACTGATAGTGATTGGGCTGGAAATACTAAAGATTCACAGAGCACCTCAGGTTATCTCTTTTCTCTGGGATCTGGAGGCTTTTCTTGGATGTCTAAGAAGCAAGGTTTTGTTGCCTTATCAACAGTAGAAGCTGAATATGTTGCAACTTCTGCTGCTGCATGTCAATGTGTTTGGTTAAGGCAGCTACTGATGGAAATTGGTTATGCACAAGAAAAAGAAACCAAAGTGTTCTATGATAGCAAATCAACCATCTCAATGGCTAATAATCCAAGTCATCATTCATGAACAAAGCATATTGCAATTAAAGTTCACTACATTCGTGAAGTCATTGAAGCAAAGGAGATTGAATTGCTTCATTACAGTAGTGAGAATCAACTTGCTGATATACAAACAAAAAGCCTTTCCAAAGATCAACATGAGAAGATCCGGATGAAGATTGGGGTAACCACAAACCCCATTAAGGAAGGGTGTTGAATGTAAAGAGGTTTCTGTCAACCAACTATCGTGTCTAGCTGGTAGTGAGGACAGTTCAATCAAGTGTTAGACACGGTACTAGACAGTGAGGTAAGTGTTCAACTCTTATAAGTAGCAGTTCTATTCAGAAGTTGCTGAACAACTGAAGAGTGTCCTTTTTGGCCAATCTGTCATGAGCATTCTGCTGTCCGTACTTCTTTCCATTAAAGAAAAGAAGGTTGCGTGTAGTTGCTGTCATATGTTCCTATGTATTCTGTTTTATGTATTTAAGCTGGAAGCTGTCCTGGTTACTCTTTTGGAACGTTGAGAACCACTTTCCTTTGTAAGCTTTCTATTGCTGCAACTTTTCTATGAAATATAGAACCATTTGGTTCAATCATTCCGTGTGTTTTCATTCACAAATTTCTCTGCACTCTGCCTGGATTCTATTTTTTTGTGTGTTTAAAATAGAGTTAAAGTTATATAACATGGCTGTCTCCGCTCTCGCTAAGTCGGATTGGTTTGGAAGGCGGCGTGGCGATATGCTTCACTTCGTAGACTGCCTCCATGCAAACATGGCAAATCTGGTATCTGCATCTGCTGCTGGGGGTTAGGGCTAAGCGGAGCAAAAAGGGTTTTCCGTGAGCTCCTTCTATTTTGTGTTTTGATAATCACGGGGGATTTGCCCTGCCGTAACGTCAGAATGCCGCATCGCATGGAGTTTTCCGAAAAAACCTGCTAGTGGAGGTGGGATGGAGGTACTGGTAGACAGGGTAAGACCATTGGATCACGCCTCTAACAAAACGGTGTGTCAGAAAGGGGACAACTGGATGCGCGAATCTTGCTCCACCACGCGTTCTTATTGAGCGTAGCGTCTCATTCGATTTGTTGTGGATTGGATGGATGATGGAAAAACAACCCTTCATTTTCATCGTACACAGCAGCCTATCCTTTCACCGCGGAGTAGAGTCACTCACACTTTCCTCCCTGAGGGGCCTCGTCCATTCTGCCAACGAAGGTCATGGTACTAGTAAATGGAATCCTAGGCATCGCTACTGTACTGACTGTACTCGCTTACCCTAAGACTACAAAGAATTTACTTGTTACTAATAGAGTCTAGCCTGTCTACTTCAAATGGCTTAGGGAAAGGCTGCTCGTTTTTCCTTCCCCGCGAGTATAGCATGATGAGCCCAAGCCCACCCTTTCTTTCAAGCAGGCCACTTTTTTCTGAAAAGCCGTACATACGACTTTCATCGAATACGGCTTTCCGCAGTCTCCTATGTGCGGGGGTGTGGTATTGAACTAGCAAATAAGATGGACTTAACCAACTGAACCCTCCGCTAACATCCGATTTGTGAACAGACCGGTTTGGGATCCAAATAGAGGGAATAGAGGATTACGAACACAGTCCCTTCTCTTATGAAATTGATAGTTTGATCGAGGGCGGAAGCTCGGGACGGAGCCGTATGATGCGGAGTCTGGGTTTAGCCTGATCAACAAAAAAATCGGAATATCATATTATGCTATGCTTTCTTTCTTTCAATAGGATACCAATTGGTTGAGACAAGAAAGCAGTCAAGCGGGTCGGCATCTATCTGCAGTAGGGGCCAGCAAACAAGACTGCGAAGAAAAGCCACCCTTTGGTCCGTGTCCCCTGCTCCCTCTATTGCCGTCTCATCTTGATTTGGCTATACTTGTATGTAGCCAGCCATGTTGCTCCTACCACTTGTCCCTCGTGTGCTCGTCGAGTGCATGAAGGCCTAAGAAGACGAGGAAGAAGAAGGGCCAAGCGGCGACCTCGACCCGAGCGGAAGCACCCAGACTTACTACCCCTAACAGGGTACAGTCGGCCTGGATTTCTTGAAAGAAAGGGCTATTCCCCCCGATCGGAAAAGAATCAATAGAAAAAGAAAGAATCGGAGTTTTCCGCGAAATCTATTTCAGTAGAGCGTATGATGTCGCTATTACGATAGAGGACCCACAGAAGGTAATTTCACCGATTTTCGAGCTCAGGGAGAGGTTATGATTGGAATTGGGCACGTATCGATTTGGTTCGAGGACTTAAGAGGGGTGCCATTACTAGAAGAGGGATTTTTCGTAGTGGGGTGGTTGGGCTCACATTGAAGACTGCGGAGGTAGCTAACCAGCTTCTAGGTGAGACATAATTGATTGCAGTGCTTCGGCCCTTCTGTGGGCTTTTATCGCCAAGTACCAGTCTCACAACAGTACTGGCGTCTGGAAAGACTCCCGACCAGTTATGAGAGTCCCTTGTTTTTGGCGGGAACAGTTCCAGCCTTTGTTGCCCCTCGGTGCAAAGTCCTCTTCGGGGTGTGAAGGAAGACAAGGCGGTTCCGAGTCAGATTCTGATTTCGAGAAGGAGTCGTTCGAGCTTTTCCTGGGAGTACGGCATGGGTTACTTCAGCCCCCAAACGCAACTAACAACGCTGCGCCTCTTTCGATTTCTTTGTAGCAGATGTAGGCAACCAAAGAGATTTGGCATGTATGGAATGAAAACTTCTCGATCGTTTTTGGGTTCCCCAAGGACAGACCCCAACCGAAAGGCGCTAGACGGACCTTCCCCAACCAACATCACCAGCAACAACAGCAGCCTTTCCCTCTTTTTCTATTAGCAGGCGTCCGTCTTAGGGCCGAGCAGCCGCCTCGACACGAGCGGAGAGCCCACCGGCACTTTTCCTTGACATCTGTCGGTCCCCAGGCTGACTATTGGAAGCCCCCGGGGTGAAGGAGGCAAGTTGTTGAGGCGAGCAGCGAGTTAGCTAAGGAAGGTGATGCGGATGCACTTAAGGCTCAATATTACGAGTTCCAATATCAAAGAATTAATAATTCACAACATAATCCAATGGGTCCAAGAAGGCCAAGGTTGAAGAAGCAG
This sequence comes from Casuarina equisetifolia, assembly GCA_028551475.1. Taxonomy (NCBI): domain Eukaryota; kingdom Viridiplantae; phylum Streptophyta; class Magnoliopsida; order Fagales; family Casuarinaceae; genus Casuarina; species Casuarina equisetifolia. Next base: position 17,012,591 of record CM052358.1, read on the forward strand.
CCCAAAAATATTCCATAGCATCTCTGCAGGCTTTAATATGGGGGGTTTCCTAAATAATTGTTGAGTCCTTAATTTCTTAGGTTTAATTTATTGTTTGAGAATATTTTTTTTTGTTTGGTTTTCTATAATTGTCTAGATTCCTTATTTATCTAGGTTTCCATACTTGTCAGATTTTTAATTTGTCTAGGATTCCTTATTTATCAAAATCTAGATTTGTTAAGACTTTTTAATTATAAGGATTCTTGATTTATCAGGATCCTTCTAGAATTAGGTTTTAAGGATTCCTGATTTACCAGAATCCTTCTAAAATTAGGTTTAGCTGCCTATTTAAAGGGAGCATTGTTTCAATTGTAAGGGAGTTTTTTTTTCAGAGAATAGAAACCCCAAAGTTGTGTGATCAACTTTTGCACCCTTTATCCAATTCTTGCCAGGGATTGGTGGTGGAACACCTCCTCGACTGGTGGCATTGCCTTTACGTCTTGGAGCTTGTTGGCATCTATCCTTTTATTTTGATTATTCCTATTTTCATTTTTTTTTCTCCTTTCCTCCCTACCAAACACTCACTTTTTCCCACAAAAAAACTAAAACATCAAAAAAACAATTTTTACATATTTTCTAAACCCGAGCTCGCTCAAGCCCACCATAACATTCGCATCAAGTGGTATCAGAGCCTAGGTTATTCTTATGAGTGAGCTCTCCTCAAGATGTTTAATTCGAGTGACAATTTTTCGTCGCATTATCATGGCCATTCTGCACCAATTCCACCATGGGAAGTTGGAAACAAACTGTTATCGCTTGAGTTAGGCGAGGTAAAGGAGCAACTTTATGAGGTCGTCAAGAAGTTGCAAGCCTTTTGCCAGGGCAACCAAGATGAAAGAGTGCAAAGGAGGAGGAGGCTAGATGATGATAGCTTACGTGTCAAGATTCCAGAATTTAAAGGTACTCTCGATCCCAATGATTTTATTGATTGGCTATGTCATATTGAAGGGGTGTTTGAGTTCCAAGCATATGATGATAAGAAAAAATATAAGGTTGTTGTTCTTCATCTCAAAGAATTTGCTTCTTTGTGGTGGGAGAACGTTAAGAAACAACGAGATCGAGATGGGAAAGAAAAGGTCCATTCATGGGAGAAACTAAAGAAGTTGCTCAAAAGGCGCTTCTTGCCCAAAGATTTCAAGCAAGACCATGTTGACGTGTGCAAGATCAACAAATCTCGAAGCCAAGACCCACAATGTAACCAAAAAAAAGATTGTGCTTTTTCATATTCCAGGTACCAACAACAGAACAACTACAACTATGACAAACAAGACTATGATATGTGGATAGAAAGGTGGAATGGGAGAGAAGCTTTACCAAAGAAAGCCATAGAAGTTGTTCAAGTAGAAAAAACAAAGTCAATAGAAATAGAACCAAAAGATTTGGATCTACCAAAGCTAGTGGTGTTGACAAAGAAAGATGAGAACCTAGAAAGTTTGGATCTTTTGGAAATTGAAGCACCAATGACTATGAATGCAAATCCAAAGTGCTTGGATCCTCTAAAGCAAGATGTGCTGCTTGAAAAGGAGATAGATCCAAGAAGTTTAGATTTACCAAAGCACGAGATATTATCAAACAAGGCAAAGGAAGAAATTTTGTTAGAAGAAACACAAGGTTTCATCCAAGACTTGAAGAATTCAGAGGCACTAAGCATTAATAGTGATTTCCTTTGTGGATTTGTATTGTCAAATCATGAGAAGACGATGTGTCAACAACAATCACCAAGACTTGTTGATGCAATTGATGAAGGTGCTACTACAACATTCCATAACTTCAACTATTTGTTGGAATCATATTATTGCTTAGGTTGTAGACTTCCATCCAAGCAGCATGGTAGTTTGCCATTTATTTGTGAACCAACACACTTGGGTAGGCCGCCAGAGTTAAACATTAATTTGTGTGCACAAACTTGGATTCTGGATATATGGAGCAATAAAACCCAAAGCAGCAATTAAGATTTGAGGACAAATCTTTGTCAAGAAGGGGAGATTGATGCGGATGCACTTAAGGCCCAATACTATGAGTTTCAATATCAAAGAATTAAGAGTTCACAACATAATCCAATAGGTCCAAGAAGGCCAAGGTTGAAGAAGCAGCCCAAGAATATTCGATAGCATCTCTGCAGGCTTTAATATGAGGGGTTTCCTAAATAATTGTTGAGTCCTTAATTTCTTAGGTTTAATTTATTGTTTGAGAAAATTTCCTTTTGTTTGGTTTTCTATAATTGTCTAAATTCCTGATTTATCTAGGTTTCCATACTTGTCAGATTTCTGATTTGTCTAGGATTCCTTATTTGTCAGAATCCAGATTTGTTAAGACTTTTTTAATTATAAGGATTCTTGATTTATCAGGATCCTTCTAGAATTAGGTTTTAAGGATTCCTGATTTACCAGGATCCTTCTAAAATTAGGTTTAGCTGCCTATTTAAAGGGAGCATTGTTTCAATTGTAAGGGAGTTTTTTCCAGAGAATAGAAACCCCAAAGTTGTGTGATCAACTTTTGCATCATTTATCCAATTCTTGCCAGGGATTGGTGGTGGAACACCTCCTTGACTGGTGGCCTTGCCTTTACGTCTTGGAGCTTGTTGGCATCTATCCTTTTATTTTGATTATTCCTATTTTCATTTTTTTTCTCCTTTCCTCCCTACCAAACAATCACTTTTTCCCACAAAAAAACCAAAACACCAAAAAAACGATTTTTACATATTTTCTAAACCCGAGCTTGCTCAAGCCCACCATAACATTCGCATCAGAAGGGAAGCTCCAGCTAAGGTGTAGCTATGAGTTCCGAGTTGGGGCCCTTGTGGCCGATCCCAATTGATGCGAATGTTATGGTGGGCTTGAGCGAGCTCGGGTTTAGAAAATATGTAAAAATCGTTTTTTTGGTGTTTTGGGTTTTTTTGTGGGAAAAGTGAGTGTTTGGTAGCGAGGAAGGGAGAAAAAAATGAAAATAGGAATAATCAAAATAAAAGGATAGATGCCAACAAGCTACAAGACGTAAAGGCAACGCCACCAGTCAAGGAGGTGCTCCACCACCAATCCCTGGCAAGAATTGGATAAAGGATGCAAAAGTTGATCACACAACTTTGGGGTTTCTATTCTCTTGAAAACAACTCTGCTTACAACTGAAACAATGATCCTGATAAATCAAGAATCCTTATAATTAAGGAAGTTTTAACAAATCTGGATTTTGACAAATAAGGAATCCTAAACAAATCAGAAATCTGACAAGTATGAAAACTTAGATAAATAAGGAATCTAGACAATTATAGAAAACCAAACAAAAGGAAATATTCTCAAACAATAAATTAAACCTAAGAAATTAAGGACTCAACAATTATTTAGAAAACCCCCCATATTAAAGCTTGCAGAGACGCTATGGAATATTCTTGGGCTGCTTCTTCAACCTTGGCCTTCTTGGACCCATTGGATTATGTTGTGGACTCTTAATTCTTTGATATTGGAACTCGTAATATTGGACCTTAAGTGCATCCGCATCAATCTCCCCTTCTTGACAAAGATTTGTCCTCAAATCTTGATTGTTGCTTTTGGTTTTATTGCTCCATAGATCCGTAATCCAAGTTTGTGCACACAAATTATTCTTTAACTCTAGTGGCCTACCCAAGTGTGTTGGTTCATAAATAAATGGCAAACTACCATGCTGCTTGGATGGAAGTCTATAACCTAAGCAACAATATGATCCAAACAAGTAGTTGAAGTTATGGATTGTTGTAGTAGCACCTTCATCAATTGCATTGAAAAGTCTTGGTAATTGTTGTTGACACATCGTCTTCTTATGATTTGACAATACAAATCCACAAAGGAAACCACTATTCATGTTTAGTGCCTTTGAATTCTTCAAGTCTTGGATGAAACCTTGTGTTTCTTCTAACAAAATTTCTTCCTTTGCCTTGTTTGGTAATATCTCGTGCTTTAGTAGATCTGAACTTCTTAGATCTATCTCTTTTTTAGGCAGCACATCTTGCTCTAGAGGATCTAAGCACTTTGGATTTGCATTCATAGTCATTGGTGCTTCAATTTCCAAAAGATCCAAACTTTCTAGGTTCTCATCTTTCTTTGCCAACACCACTAGCTTTGGTAGATCCAAATCTTTTGGTTCTATTTCTGTTGACTTTGTTTTTTCTACTTGAACAACTTCTATGGCTTTCTTTGGTAAAGCTTCTCTCCCATACCACCTTTCTATCCACATATTATAGTCTTCTTTGTCATAATTGTGGTTGTTCTGTTGTTGGTACCTGGAATATGAAAAAGCACAATCTTTTTTTTGGTTACATTGTGGGTCTTGGCTTCGAGATTTGTTGATCTTGCACACGTCAATATGGTCTTGCTTGAAATCTTTGGGTAAGAAGCGCCTTTGGAGTAACTTCTTCAGTTTCTCCCATGAACGGACCTTTTCCTTTCCATCTCGTTCTCTTTGTTTCTTAATATTCTCCCACCACAAAGAAGCAAATTCTTTGAGATGAAGAACAGCAACCTTATATTTCTTCTTATCATCATATGCTTGAAGCTCAAACACCCTTTCAATATGACATAGCCAATCAATAAAATCATTGAGATCAAGAGTACCTTTAAATTCTGGGATCTTGGCACGCAAGCTATCATCATCTCGCCTCCACCTCCTCTGTTGTCTTTCATCTTGGTTGCCTTGGTAAAAGGCTTGCAACTTCTTGACGACGTCAGAAAGTTGCTCCTTTACTTCACCTAACTCAAGAGAAAAAATTTTGTTTCCAACTTCCCATGGTGGAATTGTTGAATAATGGCCACAATAATGCGACGAAAAATTGTCACCCGAATTAAACATCTTGAAAAGAGCTCACTCATAAGAATAACCTAGGCTCTGATACCACTTCATGCGAATGTTATGGTGGGCTTGAGTGAGCTCGGGTTTAGAAAATATGTAAAAATCGTTTTTTTGGTGTTTTGGGTTTTTTTGTGGGAAAAGTGAGTGTTTGGTAGGGAGGAAGGGAGAAAAAAACGAAAATAGGAATAATCAAAATAAAAGGATAGATGCCAACAAGCTCCAAGACGTAAAGGCAACGCCACCAGTCAAGGAGGTGCTCCACCACCAATCCCTGGCAAGAATTGGATAAAGGATGCAAAAGTTGATCACACAACTTTGGGGTTTCTATTCTCTTGAAAACAACTCTACTTACAATTGAAACAATGATCCTGATAAATCAAGAATTCTTATAATTAAGGAAGTTTTAACAAATCTGGATTCTGACAAATAAGGAATCCTAAACAAATCAGAAATCTGACAAGTATGAAAACTTAGATAAATAAGCAATCTAGACAATTATAGAAAACCAAACAAAAGGAAATATTCTCAAACAATAAATTAAACCTAAGAAATTAAGGACTCAACAATTATTTAGAAAACCCCCCATATTAAAGCTTGCAGAGATGCTATGGAATATTCTTGGGCTGCTTCTTCAACCTTGGCCTTCTTGGACCCATTGGATTATGTTGTGGACTCTTAATTCTTTGATATTAGAACTCATAATATTGGGCCTTAACTGCATCCGCATCAGAAAAGAAAAAATGACTGAAAAGTAAAAGGTAATAATTTAAGTATAGGAATTAATATAATTGAAATATAAAAAGTTGAAAAGTAAAGACATAAAATTTAAAGGGCAAAGCTTAAGGGAAAACGAAATTCAATAACTTTCAATCTCCATGGTTCTCATCGTTCTGATTACAACTGAAGGAATAATGTCCTTAAATAGATACTAAGTCTAGTGGTAGAAGTATCTAGAATATATAAACCAAAGTCTGGTAGAATTCATATCCCTAAAATTTAGGAAAAATCAAACTAACTAAATTAAGATAAGATCCCAACAAATTAAGGATAACATTCTAACAAATTTAGAATTTCAACAAATAAGGAAATTCTAGATAATTATGAACCTTGACAATTTAAGAATCTTAAATTAACACAATTAAGGAGTCCTAAACATATCAAAATTTTTAAAGAATCTTTGGGATGCCTTTTAAGTTTGGACTTCTTGGATCCAAATATATAGTTGCTAGGACACTCAACATATGGGTTGGGCCATTGGCTTGGGTTGGCATAGTTGCTCCACATCATTCTCCCTTTCCTAAAGAAGATTTGTCATCAAATCTTGATTGTTAGTTTTAGGCTTTATTGCTCCATGGATCCATAATCTAAGTCCATGGATCCATGAACTCATATGAAGCTCTAACTTTGGTGGCCTACCCAAGTGCGTTGGTTCACAAATCAGTGGTAAACAATCATGTTGCTTGGATGAAAGTTTACAACCTGACCAACAATAGGATCCAAACAAGTAGTTGAAGTTATGTAATGTTTTAGCAGCACCTTCATCAAGAGTATAGAAAAATATTGGTGATTGTTGTTGACACGTCATCTTATCATGATTTGACAATACATGGCTCTTTATTAGATCTGGACTTATTGGATCTATCTCCTTTTTAGTCAACACATCTTGCTTTGGTAGATCTAAACTTCTTGGATCCGTCTCCTTTTTAGTCAACACATCTTGCTTTGGAGGATCCAAACACTTTGGATTTGCATTCATGGTCGTTGGTGCATCAATCTCCAGAAGATCCAAACTTTTACAGTCCACCTCATTCTCTGCCAACACCACAAGCTTTGGTGGATCCAAATTGTTTTGTTTTGTTTCCATCATACCTCTTTCTTCAATTTGAACTACATGTATATCTTTCTTTGGCGAGGCTTCTTTCATGTGCCACCTTTCTATCCATATATCATATTCTTTCTTGTAGTAATTATGGTGGTGCTTTTGTTGGTTCTTGGAATTTGTTTAAGCATGATCTTCTTGTTGCAGTTGTTGATATGTTAGGGGTACATAGGGTGGTTGTGTAATCTAAGGTCGATATGGTGGATGTTCTTGGTAATAAAGTGTATGTGGTGCTAGCCTTTGTAGTATATTTAAAGGTTGGGTTAGTGGTGGTATAGATACTTGGGGTGGTAGTAGAGTTGTTTGGAATGACGGGTGTGTTGTTTGTAGTGGTGGTGGAGTATAAAGTGTTGTTTAAGCAAAAGTTTTAACTCTTGGATTTCAGCCTTCATCTTCTCGATTTCACTAATCTGCACCATATGATCAGTTAGCCATGATGGAGTAGGTGAGGATGAACGAGAAGAACCATCTCTTTCTTAAGACATGGTGATGCTATCAAACAACAAATTGATGACATGAACAAATCTGTTAGAACAGCTCACTCACCAAAAACCTTGGCTTTGATTACCACTTAAGGCGGATCGTGATAGGCAACGGAGTGAGCTTTTGGATTATAGAGAGATTAGAATGGAATAAAAACAAGGCAATTCAGCAATATAAAGGGCTGGAAAGGTAATGATTGAAAAAAGATAAATGACTGAAAGATAAAAGGCAGTAATTTAAGTGTAGGAATTAACATAATTGGAATATAAAAAACTGGAAAGTAAAGGCATGAAATTCAATAACTTTCAATCTTCATGGTTCTCATCGTTCTAATTACAATTAAAGGAACAATGTCCTTAAATAGACAACTAAATGATGCGGATGCACTTAAGGTCCAATATTATGAGTTCCACTATCAAAGAATTAAAAGCCCACAACATAGTCCAGTGGGTCCAAGAAGGCCAAGTTTGTATATTCCATAGCATCTCTACAGTCTTTAATATAGGGGGTTTCCTAAATAATTGTTGAGTTCTTAATTTCTTAGATTTAATTTTGATGCGAATGTTATGGTGGGCTTGAGCAAGCTCAGGTTTAGAAAATATGTAAAAATCGTTTTTTTTGGTGTTTTGTTTTTTTGTGGGAAAAAGTGAGTGTTTGGTAGGGAGGAAGGGAGAAAAAAAATGAAAATAGGAATAATAAAAAATAAAAGGATAGATGCCAACAAGCTCCAAGACGTAAAGGCAACGCCACCAGTCAAGGAGGTGTTCCACCACCAATCCCTGGCAAGAATTGGATAAAGGATGCAAAAGTTGATCACACAACTTTGGGATTTCTATTCTCTGGAAAAAAACTCCCTTACAATTGAAACAATGCTCCCTTTAAATAGGCAACTAAACCTAATTCTAGAAGGATCCTAGTAAATCAGGAATCCTTAAAACCTAATTCTAGAAGGATCCTGATAAATCAAGAATCCTTATAATTAAGAAAGTCTTAACAAATCTGGATTCTAACAAATAAGGAATCCTAGACAAATCAGAAATCTGACAAGTATGGAAACCTAGATAAATCAAGAATCTAGACAATTTGGTATCCCGATCAGACACAATAGTCCTTGGGATTCCATGCAATCTCACAATCTCCTTGAAGAACAAATCAGCAACATTAGAGGCATCTTCAGTCTTATGGCATGCAGTGAAGTGTGCCATTTTTGAAAATCGATCGACTACCACCATAATTGAATCCTTGCCTCGTTGAGTTCTTGGCAGTGCTACAATGAAATCCATGCTTAAATCTTCCCAAGGTTGGTCTGGAATTGGCAAAGGGACATAAGGCCCTGGCTTGAAATGACTCTTTGCCCTCTGACATGTACCACATCTTGAGATGATAGCTTGGACATCTCCCAGCATCTTTGGCCAATAAAAGTGTTCCTTCAGAATCTCCAAAGTCTTGTTGACCCTGAAATGACCAGTCAACCCTCCTCCATGTGTTTCCCTTACAAGCAATTCGCGAAAGTACCCCTTCAGGACACACAACTGATTCCCTTTGAAAAGAAAGCTCTCATGAACCATATAATCTCCATTAGTACTCTTTGCACATTCAGCCATGAGTAAGGACATATCTGCATCCTCAAGATAGTGCTCTTTCATAAGTTGAAAACCAAGTACCCTAGCATCTAGGGTAACAAGTAGGGAGTATCTTCTAGACAATGCATCTGCAACAACATTAGCTACACCCGGTTTATAACGTGAAACAAATGAGAAGGATTGGAGAAATTCTACCCATTTTGCATGTCTCGAGTTGAGTTTATGCTGGCCATTCAAGAACTTCAAAGCCTGATGATCTGAATGCAAAACAAATTGCTTAGGCCTTAAGTAATGGCTCCAATGATCTAAAGCCCTCACAATTGCATAAAACTCCTTATCATAAGTGGAGTAGTTCCTTTTGCATTCATTAAGCTTCTCGCTAAAATAAGCTAATGGCCTCTTGGCTTGAATAAGGACAGCACCTATTCCGATGCCACTAGCATCACACTCCACTTCAAAGACCTTATCAAAGTCTGGTAAGGCAAGAACTGAAGCTTCACATAACTTTTGTTTGATTACTCTTAAAGCTTCATCAGCTTCCTTACTCCATTCAAAAACATTCTTCTTCATACATTCAGTAATGGGAGCCATAATTGTGCTGAAGTTAAATACAAACCGACAGTAAAACGAAGCTAAGCCATGAAAACTCCTTACCTCAGTAATGGAACTAGGTCGAGGCCAAGATTTAATAGCATCAACCTTGGACTGATCAACCATAATACCATCCCTAGAAACCACATATCCAAGAAACACAATACTAGAAGAAAAAAATTCACACTTCTGTAACTTGGCATAAAGCTTTTGCCTCCTCAATGCATCAAATACTTGCCGCAAATGATCTAAGTGATCTCCCTCACAACTACTATAAATAAGGATATCATCAAAATAAACCACAACAAATTTACCAAGAAAGGGGCGTAGTACCTCATTCATCAAACGCATAAAGGTACTTGGGGCATTAGAAAAACCGAATGGCATGACCATCCATTCATACAAGCCCCCTTTGGTTTTGAAGGCTGTCTTCCATTCATCTCCCTCTCTCATCCGAATCTGATGATAACCACTCCTTAAATCCACCTTGGAGAAGATAGTGGCTCCATGTAATTCATCTAGCATATCATCAAGCCTTGGAATGGGATACTTGTATTTGATGGTGATGTTGTTGATTGCTCTACTATCCACACACATTCGAAATGATCCATCTTTCTTTGGCACCAATAGGGCTGGAACTGAACATGGGCTTATACTTTTCCGTATAAATCCTCGGGCCACTAACTCATCTATCTGCCTTTGTAACTCCCTAGCCTCCTCGGGATTGCATCGATAGGCTGCTTTATTGGGTAAGGGTGCTCCTGGAAGTAGGTCTATATGGTGCTCTATCCCTCTAATTGGTGGTAAACCGCGTGGAAGGTCATTGGGAAATACATCAGCAAACTCAGATAAGAGTGGTTGAACAAGTGGATGTGGTTCACTCACCCCTTCACTCTCTTTCCCTTCAGCAACATGTAATACAAGGATAGGTTTGTGTTTTTGGATGGCTTTCTCTACTTGGGTTTCACTAAGGAATAGGCTCTTTTTTCTATCTTCTACCCCATGTGTTTGGTGTACTTGGGAGGGACTAAGTGGAGCTAAGGTTATAAGCTTTTCCCCAATTTTGAAAGAATAAGTATTCTGTTTACCATCATGCTTAACATCCCTATCATACTGCCACGGCCTCCCCAACAACAAATGGCAAGCATCCATAGGTATAACATCACAAGTAATCTGATTTACATAATGCTTTCTAATGGAAAAAGTAAGTAAGACTTGCCTTGACACTTGAAGATGACTCCCTTGGCTCAACCATTGGAGGTTGTATGGATGAGGGTGATTTGAGGTAGGCAATTTCAACTTCTCCATAAGAATCGTAGAAGCTACGTTGGCACAACTCCCACTATCGACAATAACATAACACACCTTTCCATTAATTGTGCATCGAGTTTGAAAGATGTTCTCCCGTTGCTCATCTGGAGGGCTAACATGGGCATGTAAGGCTCTGCGAAGAATAAGCATACTGCCAGAATCAGCTTGCTCAACGATCTCATTCTCTTCCTCTAAATCAACCATGGGCTCATAATCATCATATTCCTCTTTAAAGTAGCCTTCTTCAATCTTTTCAATATCTCTCATGGTCATCACCCTCCTGTTTGGACAATTAGCCTACACATGGCCAAATCCTTGGCTCTTGAAGCACTTTCTCTCCCTTGGATCTTGCTTTGTAAAATTCGATGTTGGCTTTAAGGCTTCCCCAACCTTTTCTTTAACCTTTTCCTTGTTGGTAGGCTCAGACTTATTGTAGGATGAGGGATCCCTATAGAAAGTGGTCCCTCTAATGTAAGACCTAAAACCCTCCCTGCTGAAAGGCGTAGATCCAGAATTCTTAAGGGTCCTTCTTTGCCTCTCCACTTGGATAGCTAGTTTGCACACATCATCAAAAGAGCAATAGGACTGCAATTCAACAGTATTAGAAATCTCAGGCTTTAAGCCCCTTAGAAACCGGGCAATAATGGTCTCTTTGGGTTCTGGTACCTCACATCTCATCATAAGGTTTTCAAATTCCTTTATATACTCCTCTACACTCCTCTCATCTTGCATGAGCGCATGTATTTTTAAATAAAGATCTTGCTTGTAATCATTGGGCAAGAAGCGCCTTTTGAGCAACTTCTTTAGTTTCTCCCATGAATGGACCTTTCCTTTCCCATCTCGATCTCGCTGTTTCTTAACATTCTCCTACCATAAAGAAGCATATTCTTTGAGATGAAGAACAGCAACTTTATACCCTTTCTAATCATCATACCCTTTGAATTCAAATACCCCTTCAATACGACGTAGCCAATCAACAAAATCATTAGGGTCGAGAGTACCTTTGAATTCTGGGACTTCAACACGTAAGCTTCGATCATCATCTAGTCTCCTCCTCCTCTCGCTTTCATAACTACTAGAATCTGCATGAGAATCAACTTTGTTGCCTTGGGTGTCAAGGTGGAAGTTTTGCAACATCTGGAGGACATCATACAATTGCCCTTTCAACTGGACGACATCAGATAATTGCTCTTTTACCTTGCCTAGCTCAACTGATAACATTCTATTTGCAGCCTCCCATGGTGGAATTGGGGAAGAATCACCACTATGATCAGACGAAGAATGACTATTACAATGAGATGACGGATTACCGCTTAGATTGAACATCTTGAAAAGAGCTCACTCAAAAGAATAACCTAGGCTTTGATACCACTTGATGCGAATGTTATGGTGGGCTTGAGCGAGCTCAAGTTTAGAAAATATGTAAAAATCATTTTTTTGGTGTTTTGGTTTTTTTGTAGGAAAAAAGTGAGTGTTTGGTAGGGAGGAAGGGAGAAAAAAAAAACGAAAATAGGAATAATCAAAATAAAAGGATAGATGCCAACAAGCTCCAAGACGTAAAGGCAACGCCACCAGTCAAGGAGGTGTTCCACCACCAATCCCTAGCAAGAATTGGATAAAGGATGCAAAAGTTGATCACACAACTTTGGGGTTTCTATTCTCTAGAAAAAAAACTCCCTTACAATTGAAACAATGCTCCCTTTAAATAGGCAGCTAAACCTAATTCTAGAAGGATCCTGGTAAATCAGGAATCCTTAAAACCTAATTCTAGAAAGATCCTGATAAATCAAAAATCCTTATAATTAAGAAAGTCTTAACAAATCTGGATTTTGACAAATAAGGAATCCTAGACAAATCAGAAATCTGACAAGTATGGAAACCTAGATAAATCAGGAATTTAAACAATTATAGAAAACCAAACAAAAGGAAATATTCTCAAACAATAAATTAAACCTAAGAAATTAAGGACTCAACAATTATTTAGGAAACCCCCCATATTAAAGCCTGCAGAGATGCTATGGAATATTTTTGGGCTGCTTCTTCAACCTTGGCCTTCTTGGACCCATTGGATTATGTTGTGACCCAAGCAAGTATAAATTGTCAAACTTAACATATGGGCTGGACTAAGAGCTTGGGCTGACGTAGTTGCTCCCAAATCAAATGTATTGTTTGTAAGGTGGGGAGCCCCTACTTTTGCCTGTCCCCTTCTGGTCCTGGAGTTTCCTCACTTGAAAAAAAACTTTGGGACCCAATGAGAATTATGGGGATAGGTTTTGGACAGGCCCCATTGGGATTGGGCATGGACGAGCCTCGACTGGGGTAGACCATTATCTCAGCAATAATGAGCCAAACTAGTATTTAGATCGACTCATATTGGCAACTGACTTCAGGAGAGGCGGTAGGGCTAGGCACGGAGTAGAGGTGGCCCACTTCTTGAACAACCTATTCCTATTCATGCGACCTTTTGTCTGTAAATACTGCATATTTGATTCAGAAAGAAAAAGAAGTCTGTGCTACTATAAGGCCTCGCCATGCTAATGTGCCTTGGATGATCCACATCTCAGGGTCAGGCGCTGATGCTTCAGATTTGAGGAGTTCTTTTCATTGTCTGTGAAATGGTTGGGAAGCACTGAGGTTAATTCACAATGGGCGCACGAGCTAGACAGTCAATCCAGCCGTTTTCTTGCTGGGTGCAGAAGAGCTGGCACAACTGCAGAGGTGATTGGAAGAAAAAGAAGAGAACATTCCCCATGCTGCAGTTCCCTTCGGTTCGTTCTCGGGTTGACATATTCGCTCGGCCAATCATCGGAAGAACTGCCCAAACTCATATTTGATGGTCGGTGTGGTGATATGCTTCACCGAAGGCAGCTCTCTGGGTCCCTACTGACGCTGGAGTGCGCATCTTCACGAAGAATTCAGTAAGGAGGCTTTCTTTGATCCTGTATCTGCTACCGGTTGAGTAGATTTGATCACAGTTTCATAACAAGTAGAGGTCCATCATCGGATCTCCCCATTGACAGATAGAGTTGAAGAATCACAAACTGACTTGCTTTCAACCCCACCTGCCAGAATATGCACGCCAATGGGACCCTCCAATAAGTCTATTGGAAGCCACTACCACTAGCTTAGGAGCCTGCTCATCAGGTGTGTTGGTTTGGCACTTTCCATTCTTCAATTCATTCGAAGCCCGCTGCTGGTAGCCGTAATTGGGTGGCACGCTTGTAGACTACTGAAATGGGGTCAACCGCAACCAAGTAAGGTTGCACGCTTGACAGCGCCTACCCCATTGGGGCTGAGGGGGCATACAAAGAGCCCTCCGCGAGTTAAAAGTGGAACAGGTGTTAGAAGTTCGTTCGACGTAAATGAGAAAGAGATCCACCAGGGCAAAAATACTATAGAATCGGTTGATTTCTGGTTCTCTGAAGTGGATTCTCTAGTTTTTAGTAGATGCCGAACCTGCATCATACAGCTCCGTCCCGAGCTTCTGTCGTTGGCTCCACGAGAAGAGTGTGGTTTACGACCATACTCTACAAGGCTAGGGGCTGAGGCGCTGCTTGGCGAAGGGCATAGCGAACTCATGCACACCTCTAAAGACAGACTCCGTCCGACTAAACATACCAATAGTCACCAGATTTATATGGAACTAGTGCCGACCCATGAAATCACTACTTTTGTCGCTGATCCCGGATTGTCTGGCAATTCCATTCTTGCTAGCGCAAGAAGATGCTTGGCATGACAGAATTTGGTTTGGGGGGTTTTGAATATCTACTAGTGAGTCGTCGGACTCTATCCGGAGGGAACAGGAGCAGACTACCATGAGACAAAAGATTCGCTCCTTGCCCGGAGGTTGCCCAATGGCTAAACCGTGAAAACGGGGTTGTGGGACAGCAATACAAAGATTTTAATCTTTGGACCGTTGGGAATGGGAACTCGGCAAAATCATCGCGTAACTTCGGGAGCTCTCTACGCAACCCAAGGCTTTCACCCATAGTCGAACCTTCACTGCCCAAGTGTGAATTGCAGACGACTCTCCCGGGGCAGGCCTACCACGCTTCGCGCCTGCGGTCACATGCTCGCGAAGGCATAAATTCTAGTACCATCCTTAAGCCGAACAAGCCAGGGAAGCTCAGGCCCAATGCCTGCATGTACAAAATGATTTCAAAGAGTCTGACCCACGAGGTTAGGCACCCAAACTTACTAACAGAAAAAGTAGGGGTCACTAGAGTGGCTTCCGTCTTTCCTCACTCCCACGGAGCCCCCTTTCTTCTCGGTCCACAGAGTATCGGCACCATAATATCAAATTGGGGGGGAAGGCCCAGAAATTCGCTAGACATCTCAGCGGCGGGATTGCTAAAAAAAATAAACAGTAGGGGAGGATTGACCTGTGATCAAGCTATGGAATGGTACTTCACTCTCCCCAGGTATTGAATTCCCCAGATTATCTCTTTCGTGCAACAGATCTTGGGGGCGGTGCAAGGGATAGCTAGCTATATAATCGGTAGCTGAGCGGAGCAGCTTGAAGAAGGGCATCTCTTTGATTTCGCCAGCCTACCTTTCGCGTCTAATTAGAGGGTAGAAATTTCTCCCGCAAGTGATGATATGGGTCGCCGACTCGATTGTATTTACAAGGGGATCCCGTTGAGTTTTTACGCATTCATGTCTCCAAGGCTACATCAGTCAAAACTCATCCCAACTAGAATAATACCAAGGCTAGATTTGAGAGAGTTGTTCTTAGAGGTTCACTAGTGATGTTGTCCAAAGAAAAGTTAGAATACGGATGTAGGTAGGAATAGATAGAGAGGGGATCCATCAATAATAAGGGAAGACAGGATTAATTGAAGCTGTTCAAACAGTCTCGTTGGCAAAAGGATGACTCTTTCCACGGGCTGACGTCATGAACATTTCTCCAACCCGTCGATGAAATGAACAAGCAGTTCGGGTTCTCGGTCAGTTCCCGTTGCGGCTGACCGTGTTGCTTCAATGTATGGAATGAGTGGGGTGTGGTCACTGGTGAATATGACACTTTTGCCTTGGTACGACGCGCGTGATGCGTGAGCATCATAAAGATGTACAATTGAAACAATGCTCCCTTTAAATAGGTAGCTAATCCTAATTCTAGAAGGATCCTGGTAAATCAAAAATCCTTAAAACCTAATTCTAGAAGGATCTTGATAAATCAAGAATCCTTATAATTAAGGAAGTTTTAACAAATCTGGATTCTGACAAATAAGGAATCCTAAACAAATCAGAAATCTGACAAGTATGAAAACCTAGATAAATCAGGAATTTAGACAATTATAGAAAACCAAACAAAAGGAAATATTCTCAAACAATAAATTAAACCTAAGAAATTAAGGACTCAACAATTATTTAGGAAACCCCTCATATTAAATCATGCAGAGATGCTATGAAATATTCTTGGACTGCTTCTTCAATCTTGGCCTTCTTGGACCCATTGGATTATGTTGTGAACTCTTAATTCTTTGATATTGGAACTCATAATATTGGGCCTTAAGTGCATCCGCATCAAAGATTGACCGCTTGATGCTCTGATCAAAAACAAATCAGTGGGGTGAAACGGCGGGAAAGCCAAGTAAAGTTTATAGAGTCGGTGAGGATGATGTCAAGTCATCATGCCCTCTATGCCCTGGGCAACACAAGATATGCCTCATTTGCAAGATAGAAGACCTGTTGATATGGTTAGTACTGCTTGTGATACGGACTGCTCTGGATGTTCGGCCCGGGGAAACAACCAGGGCAGTTGGAAGTCGGGTCCCTACGCGATATTCTAAGAAGAGTGATGCGCCCGGGCTCTTAACCCCGGTCCTTGTACATTGAAGCTGTCAAGTCCGAGATTGAGTAGGAGCCTGAAGCCAAACCCCAACAACTTGGAGGTATGGCTGAGTGGCTTAAGGCATTACCACGAATAAGAGTCTTTAGGTTGGATAGGCAGAGAGAGGTCATGATAACAGTTCACGAGTGAGGCGAGGGGCTGGTAGAGAAGAAAAACGGCGCACGGACCGCACAGGGGGTCCTTTTTGCAGCCGATTGCCCATTTGCAGTCTTAAGGCAGAGCAAGAAGGCAAGCAAGCCAGACCATTTCATATATGTCCGAGGATCCGCATAGTCCTTAGATGTCAAGAGCACATGTGATGCGGATGCACTTAAGGCCCAATATCATGAGTTCCAACATCAAGGAATTGAAAGTGCACAATATAATCCAATGAGTCCAAGAAGGCTAAGGTTGAAGAAGCAGTCTAAGAATATTTCATAGTATCTCTGTAGGCTTTAATATGGGGGGTTTTCAAAATAATTGTTGAGTCTTTAATTTCTTAGGTTTAATTTATTGTTTGAGAATATTTCTTTTTGTTTGGTTTACCATAATTGTCTAAATTCCTGATTTATCTAGGTTTCCATACTTGTCAGAGTTCTTATTTATTTAGGATTCCTTATTTGTTAGAATCTAGATTTGTTAAGACTTTCTTAATTATAAGGATTCTTGATTTATCAGGATATTTATAAAATTAGGTTTTAAGGATTCCTGATTTACTAGGATCCTTTTAGAATTAGGTTTAATTGTCTATTTAAAGAGAATATTGTTTCAATTGTAAACAAAGTTGTTTTTCAGATAATAAAAGTCCTAAAGTTGTGTGATCAACTTTTACATCTTTTATCTAATTCTTGCCAAGGATTGATGGTGGTCCTTGATTGATAGCGTTGCCTTTACGTCTTGGAAATTGTTGGCATCTATCATTTTGTTTTTGTTATTTTTATTTTCATTTTTCCTCCCTTCCTCCTTACCAAACACTAACTTTTCCCACAAAAAACTCAAAACACCAAAAAAATAATTTTTAGTTATTTTCTTAACTTGAGCTTGCTCAAGCCCACCATAACGTTCATATCAACATGGAAAGACTAATATAAAAAAGGCTGGTCGGTCACTTTTCGGGGCCAGGATCTATAAGTGGAAAGAAGGTAGTCTAAATCATAAGAGAAGCAAGATCCACAGCCAAGCATTTGTACTTCACGAAGAGTTCCCGGGCACACTCTCCTAAAAAGGCATATTTCAAATATAGAGGAGTGAAAAAGTGGAAAGAGAGGGATTCGAACCCTCGGTACGAAAAACCTGAATAAGGCAGCCAGAAGCGACGAGCAGTCGCGGTCGCTCAAGCTGTGAATCCTCGTAAGAGGAAAGCAGCCGCACGAATCAAATTTTTTGAGGAACATATCGAGAGAACTCCGTGGAACAATAAACTACTGCTGAAACGGTCGGATAGGACCAGACCAAATCGGTTGGAAGGTTGGCGAGGAGCAATGGTAAGGACAGGCAACGCAGGCCAGGCTGATTCACATCTCTTACAACCAACGCAGCCTATCTGTATCCCAAATCGGAACGAAGACACTTTTCCCCTCTATCTAATGTGGCCCTAGTCCATTTTCCTTTTTCTCCGTAACCAATCTTCTCCCTGTAGTTTTGAAGCTGGGTGGGAACAATGGTGGAAGAGAGAGTTGAGGGTAGCTTGCGATCGAAAGAGCCTCATTGATTCCTTCTACAAGCCTGAAATCTCGGAATGATAACAGATTTCATAAATCTATGGAGTTCCCATGAAAAGGGGCTGACCCTCTCACTCAGGGAAGTGGAGACAAGACTACTGACCTTAACCCGTTAACGGGATTTTTGACGAAGTCTTTCACGGCAAGCAGAACAGTCTCTGAAATTGGCTTCTAGAAAGATTGTCTGTTAGTCAAGCCTCTCAGGAAGGGGGCGAGTTCAACAAGCTTAAGCAGATTGGATCTCCTATTCGTTCTGGATCCAGCCGAAAAAGCGAAGATTGAGGGAAGTAGAGCAAAATTCCCTTGGGGTATTCTGAGATCACCCCAAGGACGCCTTCGCTGCCCTTTTATCTGATGATGCGGGGTAGAAAATCTTTTCTCAAAAAGAGACAGACCGCTGCCCCTATATGCTTCAAGCTTATGGACACTTCCCGGGCATTCCCAACTATACGGATGAACCTCCCAACCTCAGGTCCCCTAGCCTTCGGTTCCGATCTTTATTCTTTCTAAAGGGCCCCAAGTCAATGTTTCACGAATAAAAAAGGACGATTCTCTTCTTTCTCTTTCTCGAGGGTTGCTGCCAAGGCTTTCAATGATAAGAAAGCAGGGGCGGAATATTTTTTTGATCACGTGATCGGATCTAGTCGATCGCCGTATAAAGGCGAGCAGCCCTTATAGCAATAGCAAACGGGAAGCCATCGTCTTTCTAGTCGATTTCCCTCATCTAAATGAGCTCCTTGGCCCAAAGCAGTGCAATCTTTCCTGGCCTGAATGCCAAGTATAGCTCGCAATAATCTATCTTCCGTGACCTCATTTGACATTGTGCGACTTCCTTAATTGCACTAGCGGTATTTCTAAAAAACTAAACGTTCAGAATGGCCTCCCGCGAAAAAACAAGGATTGGGTTGCGCCATACATATGACAAGGAAGCTGTGGTACTACAGATGGGAGTACTCTTGACGACTGACTTTGGAAGCGGAATACGAACTGATCGGATCAGATAACCCTTCGGGCAACCAACAAACCCTCAGCAGCATCAGCTACCCCCACCTCTAGTTCCGTAGTATCAGCGCGGGTCTCCAAAATCCGATGCCGTAGGTTCAAATCCTCCTCGCCATCTTAGTGGGACTAGTCTAATAAACTTCGTTTGGAATTTTATTTGCAACCACCAGGATGGGAACCTTAACTCCCAATTATTGTGCGCGATCGTATACTGACGTCATCCTTACCTTCCTCCAGCTTATCACCGGCATGAATGCCCCGCCCTAGCTGAGATGTCAATCTAGCCCTGTATTCCTACCTCCTTTCCTTCCTCTTTCTTGCCTGTATAGCTTTCGTCAGCAGAGATCTAGCAACGCCCACCGGTCAATTTCGCTTTGGGGCCACCCCTTACGCTAAAGGCAAGTCAGCTATCAATCACGAGCCATCCGTCTGGAAGAAGGGAAAACTGAATGGGAAAATACGTGCCGCCAGTGTTCATCCTGAGCCAGGATCGAACTCTCCATGAGATTACCACCGCTTATCCAATTCATTGCCAATTTCGGCAGCCGACAAGAGACCCACACCCAAGTTCCATAGCTTTGGGTTTCGTAGCATTAAGGGGACTGCGCATTTAGATGAGGGACAAGAGCGCATTCGATAGCATCCTCTTCTGGGCCTCTGGGAGTCTCCCTCCGAGTGTAGTAGTCTGAGTTGACACAACTACACCCCTATGTCCTGGAGCTCCATCTGCCGACATCGTCAGAGAACAATGTCGACGACAGGGTGTGAGATAAGAATCTCTGGAGATCTTTCCTCTCTAGTTTGCTTCCTCGAGCGGGGGACTGATCCTGTACTTCTACTGAGTCTCTAGCTTTAGTAGCTTGTGTACTAGCCTCTTAAAGCAGAATCCTTTGTCCCCGAAAAAATCCCACGCACAAGAGGGACTTAGGGCCCTTTAGAAAGTAGAGTCCGCCTGAGGAAGAAGGATTTAGTCTCATCAACTGCTTGACGGCGAGATAGGCGACAGGTAGCTTTCTTCCAAGAAGTCCGAGACAGCCCTTTGCAAAGCTCGCCCTCTTTTTCTTTTTGAAACTTCCCGAGCTAGATGACTGACTGACAATGGGGGGAGAATAGTTCTCCAAGAACTTTGAACTGAGAAAGAAAACAAGATCATTTCGTTCCATTTTTAGTAAAATAGCCTGGCCTGAGCACGAAACAAACAAACAGTGGTGGGGCCCGGTGGTTAATAAAAAGAGGCGGGACTCTCCCACGACCGCCGTCTTCCTGCGTTCATCCATGAGCTACAGCCGGATGGACTACTATAGTGAGTCTGGTGACTACTCGAGTAGAGTTGAGTCATCGGATAAAAGGGCAGCGAAGGCGTCCTTGGGGTGTTAGTGGGTAAGGTGGTAAACTTAGAGGGTGAATCTCATTGCTATTACTCAAACAAGCATGAAACTCCGGGCGGTCCGGGGGGGACCACCACGGCTCCTCTCGATCGATTTCTAGGTTTCGTTTTAAACCTAATTGATTACCTTCGGTTCAAAAGGCATGGTTTTCAATATGGGATGAGAATGAATCTAGGAATCCAGGGCATACTCCCGTTAATCCACCCACAGCAGTAGCTTCCGAATCGGCACGAATGATGAGATCGCTCATGCCGACCACCCTCTGTGCTGAATGAGAAAAGGCCCTAGGTAGATAGAACGTTTGTACTCCCCGATGAGGGTTCTTTTCACCCTTCCCTCACAGTACTACTTCTATCAGTTCAAGGGAGGCTAGTGAGAGGGATTTCTAACTTGTGTCATAGAGAGCCAGAACACAGGCGCCGACCTCTCCACCCCGAGAAGATGTCGAAGTTCCCGCTGAAGAGGCCCCCGAACTCATCCTCGGGGGGTGGGAATAAATTATAGACTGGAACGCTCTCCTGCCATTAGTGGAATAAGAGCAGTGGGACCTTCCCTACTTAAATCCACTTTTGGCGCGAAGGTCACGTGGCCGATTGCCAAATTTGCCTGCAGTCCTGTTCACCCTGCGCAGTTGACCCTACCACGGAAGTCAAGGAAGGCGAGCCCTCCATCCCACCTTCCCCTAATGACTCCATTGATGCGAGTTATAATAGATTCACAGGACCCATCATCCCTGAGATAGGTAAAGTTGGAGAGACTTATTCCTTCGCGCAAGCGCTTGGTTCGCAAGCCAGTCAGCACACCATAAGCCACGCCTGCAGGGATCAATTTCGAGTCGCATAGCTTCATAATAATTCGTATTTTATTCTTTTTTCTTGCCTTAACTTTGCTTTGGGCAAGCTTGGATGTCCCTACTCCCAACAAGTTGCTGGTCGAGACTAGTAATGTCTGCTGAATCAGCATACGTAGATCGAAGGTAGAAGAATGAAACCCCTCTTTGTTGGTCTGGTCCGTCCATTCCAAGACTTCCCTTCGCCTTTCTGCCCGGGAAGCCAGGGGGGAGTGATATTATAAACCTGCTCCTTTTTGCCCTTGGTTCTGGCAAACGGATCACAATTACAGGTACCAGAAAGCAAATTATAAAGCATTCAAATTAAGAACATCCAGTCAAATGTCAATGGTGCAGCACGTACATCATTGACATAGGATCGAAGTCTTTCACGGCAAGCAAAACAGTCTCTGCGCTTATATTCATCACTGTCAGAATTGGGTTCAAGCTTTTCTCGCTCCTTGCTCGAGAAGCAAGTTCTCTCTCTTTCTTTGATCGAATCCCTCCGATGCCCCGAGTTAGGCTATCATTACCAAACTCTTATTTTTTTGATTCTGGACCGCAAGAGTTATTTGCCTGTTCCTTTGTTGTTGGGGCTAAAAATCCCCCACAAAGGTGGGCAAAGCCCCTTTTTTGCTCCCTCCCAAATTGGCATTGGTGAGAGACCCCCCATTTCTGCTCTTCGGCTTTCGAGAACAGGACGTACTAGTTCTTGAGGCTTGCGAAACTAAGTAGGGCCTTAAGAATGGAATCTTAAACAAGTTGTCTGGAAAGCCTCCCAATCAGTTATGGGAGTTTTTTACCTTTTCTTTTTTTTTCTCCGGTGGGCTCTCTCTCGTAAAGCCGAAGACGCCCCAGGGCAATGAGAATGCCTGATAATACGAGAAGCTCAGCGATGAGTTGGGTAAGCTTCCTAACAGTATGGTCCGAATCCCGCGAGTGACTAAGCGGGAGACGAGCCATAACAGTTGGGGAAGGAGCAAGCGGAGGCCCCCGTTCTATCCACTAACCATGTAAAAAATGATAAGCGATGGAAGAAGGAAGAGGACGATTCGTCTGGGTTGACAAGGGAAGCGCGGGTTCCTTCTTCCGTGGAAGGGAAGGAGCCTAAATCGACCCCTTTCTTTCGAATCTGAATTGAGCACTCGTACTTCGCTACCTTTCTCCCCAGTTGGTAGAAAAAAACTCTCAACCCTCGTCTAAAAGACAAGTCGTTTTGTCAAAAAAGGATCAGGGTCAAGAGTGGGGCGCTGTTCAAGTTGTTGCTAAGGGTGACTTTGACAACTAGAAAGGTGTATCTTATAATATTTCGAGCCGGTTTCCGTGGAAAATTCAGTGAATATTTTTATGTTTGTTTCTTTCTCTTGTTTGAGACAGTATGAACTTTCATTTAAAAATCTGGCTCGCTCCCAGCTCCTCAACAAGCTAGTTAAGATAAGGGTTGGGGCAATAGAGTAATGAGTAGTTTGCCCTAGGACTCCACCCCCTATAGACCAGGATGCTCCAGTTTGCCGGCCGATAAGATCTCTAAGATTGTTCGATCCTAGTCAGGATGAACGCTGGCAACACGAGGAGCGATACGAACGTAGATGATATCATCACAACCAGTAACAAATGGTTGGGTAAGATGGATAACTCGGGTAAGAAGGTCAAAACGAGCTATCAACCTCTCCATAAGTTTCCAATTAAGACCAAACAACATTGGCCATGTCACTTATGAATTGGGATGCCATTAGAGTGATTCAAACCATCTTTGGGCCAAAAAACACAATGTCATTGAAAAAAACAAAACTGCGTAGCATCATGTGAAAACAACTTTTCACTTTCATTTTTACTCAAAACTTACCAAATCATTGTTTGGCTGTGTCACATACGAATGAGGACGCCATTAGAAGTGATTCAGACTATGTTTGGACAAAAAAACACAATGTTGTTTGGAAAAACATAACTATGCAACATCTTGCGAAAACAACTCATCGCTTCCATTTTTGCTCAAAACACACCAAATCATTGTTTGGCCATGTCACATATGAATGAGGATGCCATTAGAGTGATTCAGACCATGTTTGAACAAAAAACACAATGTCGTTTGGAAAAACATAACTGCGCAGCCTCTTGCAGAAACAACTCACTGCTTCCGTTTTTACTCAAAACTCACCAAATCATTGTTTAGCCATGTCAAATATCAAAAAGGATGCTATTAGAGTGATTCGGACCATGTTTGGGGGAAAAAACACAATGTCATTTGGAAAAAAATAACTGCGCAGCGTTTTACAAGAACAACTCACCTTTTCCCTTTTTGCTGAATACTCACCAAATCATTGTTTGGGCATCTCACATATGAATGAAGATGCCATTAAAGTGATTTGGAGCATGTTTAAGCGAAAAAACACAATGTCATTTGGAAAAACATAACTATGCGACACCTTGCAAGAATAACTCACCTTTTCCATTTATGTTCAAAACTAACCAAATCATTGTTTGGGCACGTCACATACAAATGAGAATGCCACTACAGTCCTTTGGACGATGTTTGGGCCAAAAAACACAATGTTGTTTGAAAAAACATAACTGTGCAACGTCTTGCGAAAACAACTCACTGCTTCTGTTTTTGCTCAAAACTCACCAAATCATTGTTTGCTGTGTCACACATGAATGAGGATGCCATTAGAGTGATTCAGACCATGTTTGGATGAAAAAACATAATGTCGTTTGGAAAAACATAACTGCGCAACCTCTTGCACCGCATCTGTTTTTGCTCAAAACTCACCAAATCATTGTTTGGTCATGTCACATACAAATGAGGTTGCCATTATAGTGCTTCGGACAATGTTTGGGGGAAAAAACACAATGTCGTTTGGAAAAACATTTGTGCAACGTCTTGTGAAAACAACTCACCGCTTTTGTTTTTGCTCAAAACTCACCAAATCATTGTTTGGCCACATCACATATGAATGAGGATGCCATTAGAGTAATTTGGACGACGTTTGGGGGGAAAAACACAATGTCATTTCGAAAACATAACTGCATAGCCTCTTGCAAAAACAACTCACCTTTTTCATTTTTGCTCAAAACTCACCAAATCATTGTTTGGCCACGTCACATATGAATGAGGATGCCATTAGAGTGATTCGGACCATGTTTGGGCCAAAAAACACGATGTCGTTTGGAAAAACATAATTGCACAGCATCTTGCGAAAACAACTCACCAAATCATTATTTGACCATGTCACATACAAGTGAGGATGCCATTAGAGTGATTCAAACCATGTTTGGGCAGAAAAACACAATGTTGTTTAGAAAAACATAACTACATAACATCGTGCGAAATCAACTCATTGCTTCCATTTTAAAAACACAATGTCATTTGAAAAAACATAGTGCATTCTTGCGAAAACAACTCACCACTTCCATTTTTGCTCTAAACTCACCAAATCATTGTTTGGCCACATCACATATGAATGAGAATGCCATTAGAGTCATTTGGACCATGTTTCGACGAAAAAACACAATGTCGTTTAGAAAAATATATATGCACAACATCTTGCGAAAACAACTCACCACTTCTGTTTTTGCCCAAAACTCACCAAATCATTGTTTGGCCATGTCACATATGAATAAGGATGCCACTACAAGGCTTCGGACGATGTCTAGGGGAAAAAACACAATGTCATTTGGAAAAACATAACTACACAGTGTCTTGCAAAAACAATTGACTACTTCTGTTTTTGCTCAAAAGTCACAAAATCATTGTTCGCCCATGTCACTTATGAATGACAATGCCATGAGAGTGATTCGGACCACGATTGGGGGAAAAAACACAATGTTGTTTGGAAAAACATAATTGCGCATCGTCTAGTGAGAATAACTCACCTTTTTTGTTTTTGCTCAAAACTCACCAAATCATTGTTTGGGAACGTCACATATGAATAAGGATGCTATTAGAGTGATTCGGACCATGTTTGGGCAAAAAAACACAATGTTGTTTGGAAAAACATAATTGCATAGTGTTTGGCGAGAACAACTCACCTTTTTCGTTTTTGCTCAAAACTCACCAAATCATTGTTGTCAACCAAGGCCATTCTAGGAACCCTAGGCTTTCCTTCTTGAATTCGCACTTAGACTGCTTGGCTAGCAACTATTAACTCCATAAGATTGTTAACACTGCCTAAACATGCTATAGGTGTTCCTCCAAAGTCCTACTAAAAATCAATATGTCATCAAATAAGATCAAGATAAACTTACGAAAAAAAGGTTTAAAAACTTCATTCATGAGAGAGTGGAAAGTGGCTAAAGCATTGGAAAGTCGAATTGTGTTACTAACCATTTGTAGTGACCATCATGTGCCCTAATTGCAATTTTACAGACACACAAGCACCACCCAACTTTGATGATAACTTGAGCAGAGGTTGAGCTTTGAAAACACTCCTGCTCCATGTAGTTCATCGATGTTGGGAATTGGAAAATAGTTCTTGATTGTTTGTTGATTTAGTACTTAATAGTCAATGTACATCCACCAGAAGCCGTCTTTCTTTTGAACTAAGATAACTAGAGATGAAAAAACCCTATCGCTATGCTAAATGAATCCTAATTCCAAAAGTTCTTTAACATTATTCTCACTCTCTACCTTCGAATAATAGGGGTAGTGATATCATTATGCTAAATGACTCCCAATTCCAAAAGTTCTTTGACAATATTCTCAATCTTTGCCTTCTAATAATAGGGGCAGTGATATGGCTTCACTATTAGGGATGCCCTTCATTCTTGCGAGAGATTCAATGCTCATGTGTGCATTAGGGAGGCAACCCTTAGGGCTTGGTGAAGACATTTTAAGTATTCTTGAACTAGATTCTGCAAAAAGCACTCCTAAGTCTCGTATTCCCCCCACCCTATCCATTTCTAGCGTATCCATTCATAAGACTTGTAAAACAATTCCTATACCAAGCTTCCTCAACTCCACGGCCATTTCTTCTCCTTTGATTTGCTACACACACTTAGAATGACTTAGAATTTATAGGCTCTATGCCCAAACTTTTTGCCATTTAAACATGTATAATGTTATGGATGGCTTTGGTGTCCATGAGGAATCACACCTTCTACTCTATCAAACCAATATTGCCATCTACCTTCATTGTTTGTGGACTACATACCTTGTAAATAATATTAAGTGAAATGCTTAAAATCTCTTCATGGTATGCCACTAGCTTAGCCTCTAGCTTGTTCAAGACAACCTTGGTAGCTTCCTCCTCCTCAAGCAACAATCCCTCCAAGAGGAAAAGTTTTTTGCAACAATGCTCGGGCAAGAGAGGTTATCATAGTTGAAATAGAGCCATTTAGCTCTTCATCTTGAAATCTTAGTAGTAGAGAGTATTTTTGATGGGTCAAGGACCCATAATTGTGCTTGTAAGGACAAATGGTAGAACTTGGAGTGGTTGGGTCCTACAGGTAACTATGGGTGAAGCATTTCATGTTATTAATGGTGCTTGACAAAAGCCTTTAAGCCTGGCTTTGTGGATTTTGGCCATCCCAACAACGGCCAACAACATTGTGTGTTTTGCACTCTGTATGTCCCCACTTATTTTATCTTTCAAGCCTAAGATGAAGTAACTCAATTGTTGCTTTTCTAACATGCATTCAGAGCTAAGAACCAAGCAAGCAAACTCTTTTTTATATTCATCCATGGTCCCCTTTTGACGTAACTTAATGAGATCATCAAAATAATTAATGAACTCATTAGGACCATTGTGAGCAAGAAGATCCTCCACCATGAGGGACCAAGTCATCGCCTCTGGTCCTTGTTGGTCATGAAGCATGCAAAACCAAATATAAGCTTCTCCTAGTAGTTTCCAAAATGCCAAGAGAACCTTGTCAACTTCAACAATGTTATGAAACTTGAAATAATGCTATGCTCGACAACTCCACTATGTTGGGTTGCTCTCCCCATCATATGTGGGGAACTCAGTCTTCATCTTGGCCTTTCTTCATTTATGGTGCATTCCCATTTAAGTGCAACAAGGTGCCTCTTTCCCATGCAAGGGCTTGAGTGCACATAACTAAAAAGGCAAGACAAGCCCCTATTTAGCGCATCATTATAGTAGGCTATCTAATACATCATTATAGTAGGATTTAGAGCAGGCTAGTCTAACGAATACTTTGTTATCCCTTTCTACATGGCACCTTGAAGGCGTGCTTGACACTAACAATAAATCAAAAAACCAACTTAAAGATACAAGTAACCTCACCCCTTCACACTAACCCTAGGTGGCTCCTTAGAGATTTCAAAATATAATCAAAAGTTGGGAGGACCATAACAAGGACACGGTTGTGTTTGAGTTTGGGTCTTGAACATTGGGTCAAAGTTCAATGTTGGGTCTAGGTCAAGGATCCAAGCTTTGGGTTTGTGTTGGTGTTTTTAGGGTCCATGTTAGGGCTCTAGTTTGAGTCTTAGTTTGGATGTGGGTTTGGGTTCGATTTCAACTCTAGGTTGAGCTCTAGGTTATTGGGTGGGGGGGGGTCCTAGTGGGGCATACCTCTAGGGTTGATTGTGAGGTCAAGGTCCTTGTTCGAGTCCCTATCCAAGTATGAGTTGGGAATAGGGTTGAGGTCCAAGTCAAGGTCCTAATAGAGCTCCACTTTGAGGTTGTAGCCAACTCTAGGTTTTAGTCCAAGTCCAAGTCATGTTAAGGAAGGTTGGGATCTTAGTATGAGTTCATGTTGGGCTCTAGCTCTAGGGGGGTTGACATCTAAGTTAGGGTCTACTTTAGGTTTAAGTGTGGGTTCAAGTTTCAGGTCAAGGTCAAGGTTCAAGTCAAGGTTTAACCATGGGTCATGTTTGTGATTAGGCTCCAAGTTTGAGTTTGAGTCAATGAGGGACTTAGGGTTTAGGTCATGGTCCCATTTGAGTTCAAGTTTGAGGTTAGGGCCTGAGGTTGGGGTGTGGTTTTGGGTTCAAATCTAGGTTCGAGTTTGAGTACAAGGTTGAGTGAGGTTTCAAGTCTAGTTTCAAGTGGGGGTTCAAGTTGGGCCAAGGTCTAGCTCTGAGTCTGATATAGGTTTGGGTTCGAGTGTGGGTCCAATGTCATGGTTTGAGGTTGAGGTCCAGGATAGGCCTAGGTCTTGGTATAAGTTTTGCCCTAGGGTCAGATATTGGGGTCTAAGTTTGGCTTTGAGGTTTGGCCCAAGTTTTGGGTCAAATCCAAGATTGGCTTTAGGTATGGGATTAGGTTGAGTTTGATGTAAGGTCAAATCCAAGGTTGGGGTGCGAGTTTTGGGTGGGGATCCAAGTTAAGATACTATCTATGGTTGGGCTCCATGTTCGGGTTTGGCTTTGGGTTTGTGCTTTGGTCCAAGTTTAAGTTGAGGTCAAGGTATAAGGTCGAGGTTTGGTTCTAGCTTCGATTTGGGTGGGGGTTTAGGTTCAAGCTCAAGTTCAACTACGAGTCCAATTTCAACAAGGGTTTAAGTTTGGGTATGAGTCTAAGTAAAAGTTCGAGTTGGGGTTCAAGTCCAATTCCAACTTTGGGTCCACTAGGTTCGGTTTAAGGTTGACCTTGGGTGTCCCCAAGGCAAGGTCTAAAGGCAAGCTTTGCTTTGGGGTTTAATTCCAAAGTTAGGTCAAGGCTTGGTGCAAGGTTTGAGACTAAGTCTAACTTTGAGTCAAGGTCCTTGGTAGAGTCCATGTACAAGTTTGAGTCTAGGTTTGGGTCTAAATTTGGATATGGGTTGAGGTTCACTATAGGTTAAGGTTAAGGTAAAAGTTAGGTTGGGTATGAGTATGGGCCCAAGTTTGAGTCAAAGTCCCAAGTCTAGTGTTGGGTCTAGGTATGAGATTGAGTTCGAGTTTGGGATTGAATCCAAGACCAAGTCAAGGTTAGGGTTTGATTCAAGATCAAATTTTAGTCAAGGTCAAGCTGGGGATTGGGTCCATGTCCAAGTGGGGTCCCTAATTAGGTTCTAAGTCAAGGTTGACCTCTAGGATGGGATTCAAGTGGGGTCCTCAATCAGGTTCTAAGTTAGGTTATGAGTCTACGTATAGGGGTGGGATTCAAATCCAATTTTGAGTCTAGGTCAAGGTCTAAGTTTGGTTCTAGGTCAAAGTACAAGTTCAAGTTCAATTAGGTGTCTAGTTGTGGGTTAGGTGTCAAGGTCTAGGCTTAAGGTCAAGGATAGCTCTAGTTCCAAGTATGACTTTGGTCCACATCAAGGTATAGGTCTTGGTTCAAGTCCAAGTTAGGGATGGGTCCAAGGTCAAATCTAGATTCATGTTTTGGGGGCCAAGATCAAGTATGGGTCCATCTTCGAGTACAAGACTACTCCACGTCAAGGGATGAGTTTGGGTCAAGCAATGGACAGGTTCAAGGACAGGTTTAAGGTCAAGTTCAAGGTCAAAGCCAAGTTCATGTTCGAGACAAGATTAGTTGTGGGTCTAATTCAATGGTGAGTCTTGATTTGGGTCTAGATTTAGGTCCAAGTGCAACTCCAACGTTAGGGTTCAGGGTCAAAGTCAAGGTCAGGCTCTAAGTACAAGTTGGGGTCACCGTTGAGGGAAGGTCTTATTTGAGATCAATTTTAAGGCGCAGATCTAAGCTTGGTGTTTAAGTAGGATTTAGGGTCCAAGTTCATATCAAGGTTGAGGGTTTGTGTCAAGTTAGGTCAAGGGTTGAGTCCTTGCTTGTGTCCAATTCCAAGTCTAGGTTTAGGTTTGGCTCGAGTCAATGTTCAAGTGTGGTCCAATTTGGGGTTCATGTTTGATCTAGTGTTTGATTCCAAGGTTAGGTCCAAGGTTAGGTTAGAGTTTGAGCTAGGGTCCAATTGTGGGTTTAGGTCAAGGCTTGAGTCATGTTCAAGTTCAAGTTAAGGTTTAGTTTTAGGTTTGGTTTCAATGTTTGGGTTCAAGTTTGGCTTAGGGTTTAGGTTTGGTTTCAATGTTTGGTTCAAGTTTGGCTTTGGGTTCAATTTCAATGCTCAACTTCACATTTGGGTTCGGGTTCAAGATTAAGTTTAGGGTGCAAGTTCAAGTTTGGGTTTGGGTTAAAGATCACAATTAGGGTTAGGCTTGAGTTTGGGTTTAAGGTTCACAATGCCAAATTCAAGGTTCAATTTGGGTTTAGGGTTCAATGTTCAAGGGGTCAAGCTCGAGTTCGAGTATAGGGTTGATAGTTCCAAATTTAAGGATTGGGATTCCGATTCAATTTGATTTAGGTTCTAGGTTGGGTTAGGTTTTAGATTCGAGAGCAATAACATTTTTGCCATCTTAAACAAGTTTTCTATTTTCATTGTAAAGTGCCTTACATGGTACAATAACTACAGATAAGCTCCTAAGCTTTTATCTTTTCTATAACTAAACCAATTAAGTCCTTGAATATCAATAGCAAACCTTAAAACTTTCAAGAACTTAGAGAAACCACAACATATAAAAGCACAAGATATCACGAAACAATAAAACACAAGCTGAGCAAGCATAGGAAATCTAGACAAAGAGAAGACCTTCACAGAGAATGTCTTGGAGAAAAGATCCTTGAACTCCTTATAAAAGGGAAAAGCATATGAACATCCATATGCTTAAATCCCTTAATAAATTAGCAACATCACTTTGATGCTTTAGTTTTGCAACACATAATCAAATTGGTTTCCATCAATATTGTTGGTAAGAGATGTATTGTATACAATAATTCATCTAGAGAGATAGAGATAAATATACCAAAACAATAAGTTTCTAACCAAGCTTCATGGCTAGATACTGCACAAGTGCAATCTTACCAGTACCAATTTCACCAACCAAAAGAACAGGCTCCTTACACTAAACGAAGGAAGCTATTCTTTCTAGCACATACATAAAAACTATGAATCTCAGCAATTGCAGCATTCAAAAGAGATTGATTAATAGAAAAGCCAAGATCAAAGAAGAAAACAAAGGAAAATGTCAAGATCTATTTGCATAGTTTTTTGATGGATTGAAGATAAACTCAACCAACTCTTAAATCTATTTGCATACTTTGTAGTTCATTCCCAACAATCAGGATGCCACCCCATCATGTAGAAGATTCAACACAATCAATCACAAAAACAACTTGAATAATAGGTTTCTTATGAGGATATAGTGTCTTTACTACTAGCACTACCCACAACTTAGCAATGTCTTTCTTGATAGTCAATTGATTTCAGTTGAAGTTGAAAAGGTTGCAAGTATATCAATAGCTTAGGAACACAAATATTACTTCATTTATAACATGGATAGGGAAAAAAAAAATTGTCAGACATACAAAAATGGGCAAAAAAGAAAAGTAAGAAAAAGAAGAAAAAGGAAGATAGGGATTTAAGAACTTGACGAGACCTCTTGATAAATGCAATGATACTCATAAGCTGACAAACCATCTCAACAAAAGCTAAAGCCTAAACCTGAGATTTGCTTAAACCATTTCAGAAGATCCCTGACATAAAGAACCAAATGATGCAATTATTGCAATCCAAATGTAAAATATCACAAATAGAAATTTCAACAACGTAGTTTACCTTAATAAGAACATACTCAAATAAGTGACAAAAGCAAAACTTCCTTATTGAAATCCCACCAGATGATGTACAAGAGAAGAGTTAACACTTTCAAAGGTTTTTGTCAAAGAAATCAATCAACATACAAAATATATTAGCTACCAATGAGTTTCTTAGAAATTGACTACACATTCGGATACTATGCTTTCATTATATTTTGCAAGTCTTCACTATTTGGAGGCACAATCATCACTTTCTTCCAAAACACACCAATTTTTCCACGTGAAACCAAAGAAATACATTCTCTAACTGATAACTAATATAGTAACCCCTTAAAATATATGAGAACCTTGGGAGTAAAAAGATATTAAGGGATATGGTAAGGCAATAGTTCGCATTGGGTGGATTCTTTTTCCCTATTGCCCCTACATAGCTATTTCCATCTCTCCATACTCGAGTAAACAATAAGTACGTACCAAGCCAATCCCCAACAAGAACCATTCATGTCCCCTCCTCCCCCACTCAAATCACCCCATTTGACAAAGCAAAAGATTGGGTTAGCAAACCAATATTGGTCAAAGAGAAACTGAGATGAAGCAACCTACAAAAGTAATATTTTCTAGGAACCACAGACATGTATCAAAAGCCAAGAATTGCGGGTGATGACACAAACCTTCTGTGCTGTTTGAAATGTCAAAGCTAGAGGTTGAAATTTTGGAAAATAGTTGAAACCTTTCTGCTACCCTTTATTTTCTGCAAATTTCAGAAAATGCATCAGTAGCTCTCTAGGGGTTTCATTGCTCAAAAAGCAGAGTGGACAACATTTTTGTAGAATAATATTTCATTCATTAACCACTTCAGCAACCAAATTATTAAGAAAGAGCAATAAAAAATTCAGATAGAATAACAAATCAAGTAAAGCAAAAGGCTATGAAACAAAACATAGTAATTAAAAAAGAGAAGTATTGACCACATGCAGACATCACTCTTTGCATATGAGACTTACTCTTGAATAATGCATATTTTCAACATAGCGTGTGGACAAAACTAGATTCTAAAAATTCATTATCTTGAGTAACTTCTAATTCCCAAATTTAATATGGTTAGAAGAACTTTTCATTTCCATAACTATCTCCATTTAAGGATTTCTTCAATTTCTCATGTTCTGTAAAATCGTAGTCTACTTCTTGTTGAAAGGCTATAATATCCTTAGTTCTATAGAATATTCTTGGGACTTAGTTGACCAGCCAAAAGGTTCATCTTAGTTTATTAAACAATTTCACAATGTAGTTTATAGCAATAACTTTAGCCCATGCTTGATGAACAATCTATAGGGCCTGCAAGAATATATAAAAATAAATAAATAAACAAGATGAAGTGTTAATAAATGACAAAACATGAAATGTGACCAGCTAAACTATAGATGAGAATTGAGACTTTGCATTCTTCCTAGACTGCCAAGTGAGCACCTCTATCTTATGCCTACCAGTACTTAGGTTACCACCTCTTTGGCACCTTCAATAGATATCAAAATTGTGGTTAAAATAACCAAGGAAATAAAGTACCTAATAAACAATCACTATTTCCAAATCAACATAACATCTCAATGGCATGCATACTATTACAAAACACTCAATTTGATTCACTCACTTTGAGCGCATTAGAGGGGGTTAAAAATGTCAAACCAAGCAAAAAGTGTAACACTATCTCTTCAAGCAACTTTAGAATTAACTACTAAGTGATTACCTCCCATGTCCATTTGAAAATGAGGTTGTGCCTTCCATTAAAGGCAATAAGATGGATTGTACATCAGATGGAGCTTTGTAAATATCTTCAAATACAACCCAAAACCCAATTTGAACAGCCTGTAGAAAATCAAACAAGCTGCCATTAGAAATACATATCTAGTGATACCAATAGTCAAAGATGTATAAAAATACTCCCTTCAGCCTACATCAGTGATCATTCATTATCTTTTGGGAGGTCAAAAAATAGCATCCATCTTTAAGTGACCTTTTGATCTATCTGTAATATAGACATCCCCATCTTTTATTTGATTTAGGTGAGTTTAAATCCAACAAAATGTGGAAATTTCCTTCTTTTTCTCTTGAAAAACAATTTACAGGACCATTTTTTACTTCATAAGTTGGATTTTCTAAATAAATCAATATAAAACACAAAGTATTACCTACCTCTGTGCATGTGTGTAAAGATGAATTATCCAGGAAGAAACAAACCTAGGTGAGTGATTCGTGCTGCCATCTAAACTCACCAGGTTGCTCTGCAAACATAACTTCCCCAATAACGTTTTAACGTCAATTTGATCATCCATATGGATAAACAAAACTGTAGCAGAGAAAGAAAGAGATTTCTTAAAAAGCAGCGAAGTAAAATTAACACACTGAAAGTTTACATATCAACAACACAAAACATGCACTAAAATAGAATTTCTATTATTTAGCATGTACATGCACCTTATGCTTGTGGTTTTTTTTTCCTTCTTATGTGCAATTTTAAAAAGAAAATGCGGACGGCAATGCTTGTATAAAAACTGAGAGAAACATCCAATTAATGAAAGAAAAAGTACATACCAAGAAGTTCTATGACATGGTAGAACCCATAATAGTAATAGGTAGAGATTCAAGTACCATTGCTTTTACTTTCCCCCTCATGGTTTTTGAAATTCCAAATATCGCATTCTCTCTAGATATACCACATTATGTACCAAGAAACCACTGGACAACTTCAAATAGGAATGTCTAGTGAACTACTCTTCAACAAACCAATAAATTCACTATATATTGGGACAAAACTCACTTTGTCAAAATAAGAAAGTAGATTAAATCCATAGGTTTTTGGCTACTTCACAAGGGATCCCAAATTGGTCATTCAATTCCCAGATGCTTTTGTGTATAGACCACTACAATGAGTCTCTATCTAATGAGACATAGTTAACTTTTTCTTTAAAGTCATAGACCATATAGAAAATGTAAAACTCAATAGGGTATTATATATCTAAATTCTCTTCTAGGGAAAAGGAGAGCCATTAGAGGGAATTAGCACATTTTAGAAAGATCTAACTTCAAAGCCCACCCTTTGGATGGATTGCAACATAACCTTATCCTCATCACCTCATCTCAACCAAAAGTGCATAAAATCATAAACAATGAAATAATTGAATCTAGTGCCAAGGCACAATGCATATGATAAAGGTCACATTTAACTAAAAATTAGAGGTTTGCAAATGATTTGCTGCTAATGCTTCCTTGAAGCAAGAAATTACTATAAAACTCTAGGAAAGTTACATGCTAACCTAATTTCAAAATCATCTCCCACCTCAAATCTAAAATATAAAGAATTCACTCCAGTCCATCATAGTTTTGTTTTTTCTCACTTTATCCCCAAAATACATAAAAACCTTAGTAGAATGTCATCCTAATACCACCATCACTTGCTATTGGATTTAAAATCTATAACCAAACTCAACAAAGTCTCCCCATCTACGACACAATGCCATAACCATTTCTCATGATAATCTTAATTAATAAAAAAATAAAAAATCAAATTCCATACTCCTAGTCTACTAAGATTTTGGGTACAAATCTTTAACGAACATAAATATAGATTCTGAATTCATTACCAACTCCATCACACAAGAAACCCCATTATTGTTTATCTACATAATTAGTACCTTTTTTTTTTAATTTCTTCCAGTTTCTCATGCTTTTTGCAATATCACAACCAACTTTCCATCATGTTGGAACATGTAAAAACCACTTGTCGAATTTGCATTTTTTTTTTCCCCTTCCTTTTTATGTTTCTTTTTCAAAAACACCTCATTTAGGCCTTTTAAGCCAACAGGACCTATAGTTTCCATTAATGGACATCCCATTATTCACACCAGAATCCAATTAGTATTAGCATTTGCAAAAGTACTTTTCTTACTTTTAGAAGAACTACTGATATTGATTTAGGTAGAATTATAAACAATAGAAGCACCCACATAACATCACCCAAATAGTGCCCAATTATGAAACATAAACAGGTTAAATATGTTCAATAAGTTGGATACGAAGAGAGTGAGTAAGAGAAAGGGAGGAATGCGGCTCCCTAGCCCAACTGCAGATGACATCTAGGAGGACAAACCTAAATCGTGGTCTTCCAAAAATCAGGCGTGCACTTTGTGGATGTTTTTATTTTCTACCTCTTGCCTGATTGTTTGCTGTTTGAATTCTTATTGATTGTTATACAGAAAATTACGAGGAATTATGTGAACTAAGCAAAAAGAAAACTTAATAACCTAATTCAACCCCCTTCCCCTCTTAGGTTACCTAGGGACTTAACAAGTTCTTGACTATTGGCTTGCACAACCAAGCTAGGATATGCCAGCTCAACTGAAGCAATAAGCAAACAAAGAGCTAGCTTCACCATGTTCTGGTGAAGTAGTCTTCTCTAGAATTATGGAAAGCTTGGTCAATGGGATTCAATTAATCCCCTTTTTTATGAGACTAAGACACATATCATACCATCCCATTTTTTCTTGGAAGACGCACCAAACCAAGGATCAATGTGCTTCACATGCAAAGAAAAAAACCCAAAAACCAAGGACACAGGCCCAGCTTCAACATCTTTCACCAGCACCAACAAGGATCAGCTGTAATATAGTCAAGATAACTTTCAAACTAAGACAATTACAAATCATATGAGAAGAGAACATAGATAATAGAGATGATCAAGAACTTTCTTAGAAAAAAACAAATAAGATGTCATCTGCAAATAGAAGATGAATGAAACAAAACTCATCCATTTTTCCTGGACCTCATTTAAAAACTTGAAAAGAAGCCCCTATTCATAGTAGCAAACAACATTCTATTTAAAACACCTATTACAAAACAAAAGGTAGAACTAATAACAGATCCCGTATCTTGTGCCACGAGAAGTATTGAAAAAGCAAGTGCAAACTGCTTTTAATCAAAACGCACTGGAAATATGAGCTACCTACTCACATAATTCCAGGCAAAATGAGATTTCCCATACGTATGTAGCAGAGAGCCATCACAAACATGATGACAAACCTTCCATAGACCTACTTTGCAAGGACACCTACCTCCCCTAATATAATTTTATTTCCGAAGCATGAACCTAAGTATAAGACTTGTCTCCCATTAACGAAAGCAAGCCCTAGGAATAAACTTCTCAAAAAACCATTTTCAGCCCAATGTCTAGAGGTATGACAATAATTTTACAGACGTTGCTCATAAGACTAGAAGGTTGAAAATCTTTAAACCCACAGCCCTTCCTTTCTTTATGTCTACAGCAGCTTCTTCCAGACATAACTCAAGCATGGAACTCGTGGAAAACATTTATAGTATCTTTTTTGGGAACCCCCCAACAAAAAGAAATTCAAGGAAAAACTGGTCCAAGATTTCAACTCAGAACTCTCTCTCTTAAAGAGCTCATTCCATCCAAATGTCTTCCTTAAAGCAATAAATCAAACAGAAAAAATTGTTCTGCTATGGTATGTCAACTGACAATTCATTGCAACATGGATCCCTACATATATGATGATTCTATCACAAGACCTATGGTGGGAAACATTTTAGATAGATAGCTTAGCACAGAGATATTTAACATGCTTTTGATACCCAATTATCAATCCAATAGAATTACAAACCCTAATGACTTGGTAAGTAAATTTCTTAAACTAAGTTCAAAACATGAAATTAGAAATCCAATTAAATCCAAAGGTATATGTTTGAGGCATTCCATTAAATCAAATACATGGTAGTAAAATAAATGAAATACCTTGATTTCCACTATCCAGGGCCAACTTTTTGATAAGAGCAGATTTTCCAGCACCAGCAGGACCATGAAAAAGAACAGGCCACTTTTGGCTCACTGCCAACATAACCATCTCAAAACTTTTTTCTCACAGCTGATGTTAACAAAAACAAGTTGCCTCTTGATTTATCATCCCTCAAGATACAAAAGCAGATTGACCATAAAAATCAAAGATAAAAGAACAATGGTGAAGTAGGTAAAGTATTTCAACGTGTTTTAGTTTGACAATTCTCACACAACAAAAAATATAAACAGCAAGGTGCAATGCAAATAAGTGCCAGAATTATTGTGTAATAGATTGTTTCTTTTTATGATGAATTCTACCAGGTTGCAAGCCTTTTATTCCATGTTGGAGGCCCAAACTCACAGAGCTGTGAAGAGGGTATTTCCAAGGCCAAATGTACAGGAGGTTGGAGACAATTCTCCTGGTTGAAATCAATGCTTGTACTAGGACAACTCAACTTCTTCTGTTCAGGTGACTCAACATACCAGCCAGCCTTCATTGATGTACCTAGACAGAATTCTTCCCAGCTAAAATTGGAAAAAGAAATATGAGTATTTATGATACCACAAATTACTTGAATTTTAATTTGCGAACAGCATTCTTCTCAGGGTTAAACTACCAACCGCAATAAACATGTAAATGCTTCTTTAGTCTCCATGCAAAAGTCTACAGTAGGCCTGTAGCTTGATCTAAGAACCACTGATAAAACCTATATCCCACAACATCTGACGTCTGCAACAATATCTGCATCTCCAGCATCCCTGCTCACATCAATTTTGGCCACCTGCTTTACAAGGTCCAAGAAACAGGACCAGTCCCAACGTTTAGAAAGTATTTCTGAGTCTACTAAAAGGAGGCAGTAAGAAGTCTGAGCAGCTAGTAGAGTCCGAGTTCCAGCCTGATTAAAAAAAAAAGTTCAGCTCCAACTGTGAGAAGATTGCTTCAGAAAGAATTCATGGATCTTCTTAATACCATATAGGTGCTAATAGTTCCACCACCATACCCAAGATGATGTTAATGAGAAGATTAATAAACACATGATAGAGAAGTCAATCATTCCACATGATTAGAGAATGCGTAACACACCATGGATTGAGTCACACCAACATAGTTATGGTCTCAAAAGCATCATCTTCAAAGACATTTTTATTTTTTTCCAATAAGCAGTAAGGATTTATTTAAATCTCACCCAACAGACTCTCAAACAAAGGAAGTACATAACAATGCATCAAACAGCCAAAAATCTAGCACAAGCACATGCTAATCATAATGTCAATATCACACACACTAAAACAGGAACTATGTAACAAGTAGAAAAATGATGGCCACAAATACAAGCTTCTCTGCTAATGTCCGTGGAAAATGCAAAATTTCTTCTACTTTCCAAGTGACTAAAAAAAGAGTAGAAACAGCAAAGCATAACTGTAACAAAAGGATTGACCAATTATGTAAGACGAGAACAAGGTACAATCCGCAGAGTACAAACAATATGTATTAATTTTGTAATTTCTTAATTGTAACCAATGTTTTCCATTTAATATAGACCTGCATGAAAATAGCCAAGACTTATTTCGAGTATACAACAATGACAATTAAGATCTCAAAGCTAAGTTACAATAAGAAACCTTTTTGCCCATCCAATATTATCCGGCAATTAAGGAAAACTGTCTACACTAATGTGTCCATAAAAACACAAATTTGCTGTAATGATGCTACTTATTGCATTCATACCACATGACCTAACATATACACATAGAGACAGTCCAATGCACCGTGCAAAATTTTGCTTCTCTCAACGCTAGGATCCATTAAAATACATAGCACAGAAAGAAGAAGGGAAATAGTCAATGGTTAAAGAATGACATAAACAAGGAGAAAACAAGCTATGTATTACTAATTAGAAATCAATTATGAAATAAAGACCAGCACCAGAATGTTGGATGAGAATATGAGCCTACCCCAATAAAAAAGGAGCCCAATCAAGGGCCCAACAGGCTGCCCAACAAGCAAGCTCATGAACATCCAGACCCCTACCAGCCAGATTGTAGAGCTCAATTAGACTGGCAGCTTCATTCAGAACTTCTTCTGCAGCCTGTGCTGATGTATCACTGGAATTGAATCTTAAATTGGGCACAATCCAAAGCAAGGCCACAGCTTTGTCAACAATCTTTTCTGACAATTGCCCGAAAACACCCCATAAAAGGAATAGTATAGTTTGGGTGCAAAAATATCTCTGCCAGCACATTCACCACCTCCTCTTGTTTCAGCATATGCCCCTTTGTAAACCCAAACACAAACCTTTAAATTTTTGGAAGAAGAAAACTAGAATATATATATAATTGGGTTTACTGTTCTTGTTGGCAAAAGTTACTATATGCTTTTATATATGTATATATATAAACAATTATATCTTGAAACTTATATACTAAGTTTGGGGCCTCTTGGTTGCTTTGAAACAAAAGGCACCTATGATCAAAGCCCTAAATCATCATATTTCTAAATTCTCCTAATTCCTCAATGATGACAAGAACACTAAACCTAGTTATATAGTAACTTTTGCCAAAACCAATTACCAGTATCATAAGTCTTAAAATTTCACATTTCGTAGAAATCAAACAATAAATATACCTTTTTAGGGAGTGAGTCAAACTATGGGAAAGATAGAAGCTTTGAGCAACAAGCAAGAAACCTTTCCATTGCAAATTGAAGACTAAAACTCCCATTCATGGCCATCTCTTTTAGACTTGGCAAAAACCAACTAGAGGTGTATATATGTATATAGGAAATATGGTCTCTATATACTATTAACAAGAAACTTTATAACACAGAATGATTCTGTGCTGGTCCTCTAGTTCTCTGGCCAAGAATGGACTTATGGTCTGTTAGGACTTGAATCCTACACAACCCACAATAAGAGCACAAGACAAGTATCACCCATGTCTCAAATACAAGTAGAGCACATATATTTTGCTTGAAAGACACTTTTGTATTGCAGGCCAGATCAAAAGCTTAGCAAACAGAAAAATGAGTTTCCCTGTACTAAAAGATAAAAAAGGCAAAGGGGCAAAGAACTAATTAAATCAACTGAACCATAGACAAAACTAGGCCTCCTATACCACTAGCATTAATTGGAATTTAAAGTAATACTTCAAATCTAAACCACATATTCTACGCACTAGTCATTAGGATTTTACATGAGAAGATTCAAATTTACATGAAAAGATTGTAACATAATTTCGAGTTGTATTGTACCATAATTAATTTTGAAACAGCCTAAAAGGCAACTTGAATTTATTAGCGCTTCATGCCTACTTCCAAAAATTACCTTTTCTCTTTCTGATTTCCACACTATGCATCTCTACAAGACTAAACCATACATGCATGTATGCGTGTATGCAGCAGCATGTGATGCAACACTTGTTGTTTAAGCAGCAGCGAGATCTTCAGCAACAAGTAGGTCGTCCAGCAACACCCCTGTATCATAAATGCAAGAGACCACTGAGCAACAATATTATCAAACTTGACAAAACTCCACTATTCAGAATACAAAAGCTTGAAACACAACCACCCGACCAAAGCTTGTCAATCCTAGATGGTCATCTTGTCTTACCTTTAATCAAGAGCAATGTCCTCCAATACCATCTCCAGTATCAATCTTTCAACCTAATTAGTTCTTATCTCCTAGCTGATCTTTCAATCTAATAAATTTGTACTATTAACCAATCTACTCCACTCAATCTCAAACCACTTAGCTTTTTCCCATATGAGACTCAAGCTCTAACTATTAAGCAATGCAGTAATTATTGCATCATGATCCAATAGGCCACCAACTATATGCTCAAAAGCATCATCATTGATCTTACCCAAATTCGTGTACTCTAAAATCTAAATTGATAACACTGTTTTGAGGCACTAAAAGTGATCCAAAGTAACCATAAGAAATGCATTTTCCTTCATACAACTTATTAAAGCAGGATTTAAGTGCCTAATGTTATTTTCAGTGTAAAATTAAGTTATTATAAGACAAAGATGATGCGCAAAGTGATTTATGCTCAACAGAATCATGTATAAATTTGAAAACTAGAAATAAATGAAGCAAGACGCATAGTTATACAACAAGATTCATGTATTACCACCAAGTAAACCACCATAAATAAATATAGATAGGCAACCAAGGAAAAAAGTATCACCAACCAACATGTCATCTCCAGGCACTGTTGATTCAATACCTCCAGTAACCTCCAAAATATGCAAATACGGGTGTTTGCATTTAATGTTCTAAGATCAGCATCAAATAGTTGTTCTAAGAATCTTTTGCAATTCCAATTCAGCATTTCCAAATTGAGCTGTTAGCCAAATAGCAGTCCTTAGCAAATTTGAACTGTGAAAATTCAAATTAGGGTTTCGCATGCCACATCAAATCTACGCCTAGAATTTCGTGTTTCTCACAAACTCCAAAAACCAACGCACAACAGGGTAAGATAGAAATAAAGAATCGAATTTAGCAATCTAATTGAGAAACATACGGATGCCGGCACTCCCCGCCGACGAGGGAGTCCCCGAGGCCGAGGAATTCCCCTCGAACGCCGTGGCACCCCCAAACAAGATCAACCTGGGACCAACATAGCCAGGCGTGCCCTCCTCCCCAACCGCCGTGTGCGTATGGCCACAACTTGGGCCCGGCCCATCCTCCTCTATAATCGCATTCACAACCGAGTAGGTCGGCGCGTGCCTAGGCCTGACCTCAGGCCTCTGCTGCACCTGCGGCGCCGGTTGCTGTTGCTGCTGCTGTGGCGGAGACGATTGCGGGGAAGACAGAGCCGGCGATGCCTCACCAAGCTGCTCCCTCTACATTGCAACGGGAGACGACGCTGTATTATATGGTTCTACACCCCCGGATTGTGATCCACATCCATTGCTTCAATCCCTCGATTCGAGCCCTACCTTCAAGATCGGAACTAGAATTCCCGCAAATTCGCGTTTCTAATCAACATTTCA
This sequence comes from Casuarina equisetifolia, assembly GCA_028551475.1. Classification (NCBI taxonomy): domain Eukaryota; kingdom Viridiplantae; phylum Streptophyta; class Magnoliopsida; order Fagales; family Casuarinaceae; genus Casuarina; species Casuarina equisetifolia. Next base: position 17,055,402 of record CM052358.1, read on the forward strand.
ATCCGCTGGTGAAAACCAAGCCCCCGCCAGTTAGGGAATTCACAGAACCGAAACCCTAACTCAGATCCACGATTCTCGAATTCACGAAGACCACACAAATTTTTCAGAACATTTCCGAACATGAGAAAGAAGGGGCGGGGGGGGGGTTTGAGTAGAGGAAAGCTATCAAACCAGGCTCTCTCCTCCGCTCTGTGTGAAGGAACCTCGAGGCGCTTGCAGACGAAAATGGCGTTTTTCTACGTGAAATGGCGAAGGCTGTTCTGCACGCAGTCCGTGAGTATTGCTTCCATGGCCGCTTTGATCCTCAGCAAGTGGAAGAGAGAGAGAAAGTTTCTGGATCTGGGGACTTCTTTTTGGTTCAAATCAGGCCGCACGTGTAACATCCGATTCAAATTTCAAAGCGAGGCACTTGAGAGCAGTGGGCGAACTGTTGTTTTAGCCAAGTCACAGTGGAAGTGGCTGTGTGGTCGACAGTTTAGGTTGTTAGGACGAGAAACCTTGATGTGGTTTCTAACTATTGCTGCCTTGCGCTTTAAAATTATCCACGGAAGGCCATTGTCAGTGCAGTTTTTAGGTGCTAGATGACCACAAATCGCCGCAACAACTAGAAATCTTCAAAATGCCATTTTTTTTTTCTTAGCTACAAAGCGATTTTATTTCCCTTTTACTTTCTATTGTTATAGTTTTAGGAGAAAAAAATAATATATAACATAAATTTAAGACATGCTATAAATTATAAGAAACATTTCAAAATTACGAATTTTATGAGTAATATTACAAGAAAAATAATATATATATATATATAAACAACAACTTATAATAAAATCTGATTTATGAAAATGAACATCATTTTAAAAATTTACTCTTCTCTCAAAATTGGCTTATAAAGAAGTCACTCCCTTGTTTATAAAGAATTCAAAAAAAAAAAAAAAAGGAAACAGAAATAGTACGCGAGAAAGGATTTTATTGAGCAAATCGTTATAAAAATATGAGATAATCCCCAATTTCTAAAACAACATTATGAACTGGATGCCGAACTATGGCCAGGAACCTATGCAAGGTTTCTCTTCTTCATAAGCTCTTCCCCACCATTCCACGGCCTCCAGTTCTTGCAAGTGCTTAGCCACACACACTCCCATCTTCACATCCCCGTACTTCTCACAGGCGCCCATCAGACACCCCATACCACTGAGTTTACCTTCATCGACATCCCCCTTTATTACTCCTCGGGCATCCTCAAACAGCCCTGTGCACCCCAGCCAATCCACCATACACCCGTAACGTTGGAAGCCGGGTGTTATTCCATAGATGTTCATCATACGGAAGTAAAGTTTTCCCTCCTGCACGTTCCCGCCATGGGCGCTGGTGCTACGCACCCCGACAAAAGTCATAGGGTCTGGGGTCAATCCCGTCTGTCTCATGCACCGCAAGCATCCTAGAGCCTCGTCCACATGCCCATGCATCGCATAACCCATAGTCATGGATGTCCAAAACAACACATCTGTTTGCTACATCCTTGAAAAAACTTTGTATGCCAAGTCCACCCGACTGCATTTTCCAATACACGTCTATGAGCAAATTCAACATCAAAATGTTAGACTTAGGTATGCTAAATAAGGGATTTAATCCTAATTGATTATGTTATGTTCTTTTAGATTGTTTTAATTAAAAAGATTGAGTAATTTTAGGGAATGTCTAAAACCCAATCGATTTAGGAATTTAAAACTTAGTTGTTTTGGGAATCTAAAATCCAATCATATTGGGCTAAGAATTAGGTTATAAATAAGGAGCCAAGGGGAAAAAAAAGGTATAGAACTATTGAAGAGATTGAAAAAAAATAAAATAAAAATCTGAATACGACATTCATTATTTTAATTAAGGCACTTCAATGGTGATTTAGGGTCATTTCTAACAAAAATAGAGGAGCTCATTCGTAGGGGCAAAATCATCTAGGAATAGCGAAAAAAAAATATGGATACCTTTGTTTGGAACTTTGGAATAGTCATAGGGTGATTTCACCAATTTTAAACAAAAACAAAGGTACTTGTATTTTTTTGCCACTACTAGGACGATTTTGCCCCTGTCAATGAGTCCTTTATTTTTCCTCAAAATTTCAATGGATCATCGTCCAAGTGTCTTGATTAAAATGGTGAATATCATTTGCCACGTATTCATATCTTTTTTGTTATTTTTTTTTGCATATTTATATATTTTCATAAAAATGGACAAAATGACTTTCAATTTTTTTTTCATTTTTAGTTAATATTTTCTATTATTTAAAGAACCTCTAAACTTTGAAACGAGCAGAAAGTGATTTCGCCAATTTTGAGAAAAAATGAAGGTACTCATATTTTTTCACCACTAACTTGATGATTTTGCCCCTATCAACAAGATCCTCTATTTTTTCTCAAAATTGCCCTAGATCATCGTCCACACGTGGTGATTAAAATGGTGAATATCGTTTGCCATGTAATCATATCTTTAATGGTATTTTTTATTTTTTTGTATATTTATATATTTTCATAAAAATTAACAAAATAATTTTCTATTTTTTTCCATTTTCAGATAATATCTTTTACTATTTAAAGAACCTTTAAGCTTTGGAACGGTCAGATAATGATTTTGCCAATTTTGAGCAAAAACGGAGGTACTCATATCTTTTCGCTACTAACTGGATAATTTTGCTCCTGTCAACAAAGTCCTCTATTTTTCCTCAAAAATGTGTTGAATCACGTCCAAGAGTCTTGATTAAAATGGTAAATGTCGTTTCCCGCGTATTCGTATCTTTGAAGGTATTTTTTATTTTTTTGTAGATTTATATATTTTCATAAAAATTGACAAAACAATTTTTCATTTTTTTCCATTTTCAGTTAGTAATTTTTACTATTTAAAGTACTTCTAAGCTTTGTGATGAGTTCAAAGATAATCAAGAATCCTTATAATTAAGAAAGTCTTAACAAATCTGGATTCTGACAAATAAGGAATCCTAGACAAATCAGAAATCTGACAAGTATGGAAACCTAGATAAATCAGGAATCTAGACAATTATAGAAAACCAAACAAAAGGAAATATTCTCAAACAATAAAGTAAACCTAAGAAATTAAGGACTCAACAATTATTTAGGAAACCCTCAACATTAAAGACTGTAGAGATGCTATGGAATATTCTTGGGTTGCTTCTTCAATCTTGGCCTTCTTGCACCCACTGGACTATGTTGTGGGCTTTTAATTCTTTGATATTAGAACTCATAATATTGGGCCTTAAGTGCATCCGCATCACTTTGCGTCGGTCAAACAATGATTCAATAGTTTTGAGCAAAAATGGAGGTACTCGTATTTTTTCGCCACTGATTGGACAATTTTGTCCCAGTCAATGAGGTCCTCTGTTTTTCCTCAAAATTTCCCTGGATCACCATCCATACAGTCTAATTAAAATGGTGCATGTCGTTTGCCGCGTATTGATCTCTTTAATGGTATTTTTTATTTTTTTGTATATTTATATATTTTCATAAAAATTGACAAAATAATTTTCTATTTTTTGACATTTTCAATTAATATTTTTTACTATTTAAAGTACTTCTAAGCTTGGCGACGGTCAAACAGTGATTCCACTAGTTTTGAGCAAAAACGGAGGTACTCGTATTTTTTCACCACTGACTAGACAATTTTGCCCTTGTCAACGAGGTCCTTTATTTTTCCTCAAAATTGCAGTAGATTATTCTCCATGCAGTCTAATTAAATGGTGAATGTTGTTTGTCGCGCATTGATCTCTTTGATGGTATTTTTTTACTTTTTTGTATATTTATATATTTTCATAACAATTGAGAAAATAATTTTTTATTTTTGCAATTTTCAATTAATATTTTTTACTATGTAATGTACTTTTCAGCTTTGGGACGGTCTAACAGTGTTTCCACTAGTTTTGAGCAAAAACGGTGGTATTCATATTTTTTCGGCATTGACTGGATGATTTTGCCCCTGTCAAGGATGTCCTTTGTTTTTCCTCAAAATTGCCCTGGATTACCGTCCATGCAGTCTAATTAAAATGGTGAATGTCATTTGTCGTGTATTGATCTCTTTGATGGTATTTTTATTTTTTTTTGTATATTTATATATTTTCATAAAAATTGACAAAATAATTTTTCATTTTTTGCCATTTTCAGTTAGTATTTTTTTACAATTTAAAATACTTATAAGCTTTGTATCGATTAGATATTGATTCCACCAGTTTTAAGCAAAAATGGAGGTACTTGTATTTTTTTGCTACTGATTGAACAATTTTGTGCTGTCAACGACGTCCTTTGTTTTTCCTCAAAATTGCCTGGATCACCGTCTATGCAGTTTAATTAAAATGGTGAATGTTGTTTGCCACGTATTGATCTCTATGATGGTATTTTTTTTGTATATCTATATATTTTCATAAAAAGTGACAAAATAATTTTTTTTGCCATTTTTAGTTAGTATTTTTTACTATTTAAAGTACTTCAAAGCTTTGCGTTGATCAGACAATAATTCCACTAGTTTTAAGCAAAAACGGACGTACTCGTACTTTTTCGCCATTGACTGGACGATTTTGCCCATTGATGCGGATGCACTGAAGTCCCAATATTATGAGTTCCAACATCAAAGAATTGAGAGTCCACAATGTAATCCAGTAGGTCCAAGAAGGCTAAGATTGAAGAGCAGCCCAAGAATATTTCATAGCATCTCTACAATCTTTAATATGAGGGGTTTCCTAAGTAGTTGTTGAGTCCTTAATTTCTTAGGTTTACTTTATTGTTTGAGAATATTTCCTTTTGTTTGGTTTTCCATAATTGTCTAGGTTCCTGATTTATCTAGGTTTCCATACTTGTTAGATTTATGATTTGTTTAGGATTCCTTATTTGATAGAATCTAGATTTGTTAAGACTTCCTTAATTTTAAGGATTCTTGATTTACTAGGATCCTTCTAGGGTTAGGTTTAGCTACCTATTTAAAGGAAACATTGTTCTAATTGTAAACAGAGTTATTTTTTTAGAGAATAGAACCCCAAAGTTGTGTGATCAACATTTGCATCCTTTATCCAATTCTTGCCAGGGATTGGTGGTGGTCCTTGACTGGTGGCGTTGCCTTTACGTCTTGGAGTTTGTTGGCATCTATCTTTTGCTTTTATTAATCTTATTTTCGTTTTTCCTCCTTTCCTCCCTACCAAACGCTCACCTTTCCCACAAAAAACCCAAAAACACAAAAAGAAAAATGCAATTTTTACATATTTTTTTAACCCAAGCTTGCTCAAGTCCACCATAACATTCACATTAAATGGATGATTTTATGACATTTTCAATTAATATTTTTTACTATTTAAATTAATTTTAAGCTTGGCGATGGTCAGACAATGGTTACACAGTGATTCCACTAGTTTTGAGCAAAAACAGAGGTACTCATATTTTTTTACCACTAAATGGACGATTTTGCCCCTGTCAATGAGGTCTTCTGTCTTTCCTCAGAATTGCCCCGGATCACCATCCGTGCAGTCTAATTAAAATGGTGAATGTCGTTTGCCGCATATCGATCTCTTTGATGGTATTGTTTATTTTTTTGTATATTTATATATTTTCATAAAAGTTGACAACATAATTTTCTATTTTTTGCCATTTTCAGTTAGTATTTTTTACTATGTAAAGTACTTCTAAGCTTTGCGATGGTCAGACAGTGATTCCACTAGTTTTGAGCAAAAATGGAGGTACTCGTATATTTTTGCCACTGACTGGACAATTTTGCCACTGTCAATGAGGTCCTCTATTTTTCTTCAAAATTGCAATGGATCACCGTCCACGCAATCTAATTAAAATGGTGAATGTCGTTTGTCGCATATTGATCTCTTTGATGGTATTGTTTATTTTTTTTGTATATTTATATATTTTCATAAAAATTGACAAAATAATTTTCTATTTTTTGACATTTTCAATTAATATTTTTTACTATTTAATGTACTTTTAAGCTTTGGGACAGTCAGACAATGATTCCACCAATTTTGAGCAAAAATGAAGGTACTCATATTTTTTTGCCACTAACTGGACGATTTTGCCCCTGTCAACGAGGTCCTCTGTTTTTCCTCAAAATTGTACTAGATCACCATCCATGCAGTCTAATTAAAATGGTGAATGTCGTTTGCCACGTATTGATCTCTTTGATGGTATTGTTTATTTTTTTTGTATATTTATATATTTTCATAAAAATTGACAAAATATTTTTCTATTTTTTGACATTTTCAATTAATATTTTGTACTATTTAATATACTTGTAACCTTTGGGACGGTCAGATAGTGATTCCACCAGTTTTGAGCAAAAATGGAGGTACTTGCATTGTTTTGCCACTGACTAGACGATTTTGCCCCTGTTAACAACATCTTCTGTTTTTCCTCAAAATTGCCCTAGATCACCGTCGATGCAGTCTAATTAAAATGGTGAATGTTGTTTGCCGCGTAGTGATCTCTTTGATGGTGAATGTTGTTTGTCGCGTCGTGATCTCTTTGATGGTATTTTTTTGTATATCTATATATTTTCATAAAAATTGACAAAATAATTTTCCCTTTTTTGCCATTTTTAGTTAGTATTTTTTATTATTTAAAGTACATATAAGCTTGCGTAGGTCAGGCAGTGATTGTAAAAGTTTTGAGAGAAAACGAAGGTACGCGTATTTTTTTACCACTAAATGGAAGATTTTGCCCCTGTCTATGAGGTCCTCTGTTTTTTCTCAAAATTGCCCTACATCATTGTCCACGCAGTCTAATTAAAATGGTGAATGTCGTTTGCCGCGTATTGATCTCTTTAATGGTATTGTTTATTTTTTTTGTATATTTATATATTTTCGTAAAAATTGGCAAAATAATTTTCTTTTTTTTTTGACATTTTCAATTAAGATTTTTTACTATATAATGTGCTTTTAAGCTTTGGACAGTGAGACAATGATTCCACCAGTTTTGAGCAAAAACAAAGGTACTCGTATTTTTTCGCCACTAACTGGATGATTTTGCCCCTTTCAATGAGGTCCTCTATTTTTCCCTAAAATTGCCCTGGATCACCATCCATGCAGTTTAATTATAATGGTGAATGTCGTTTGCCGCGTATTGAACTCTTTAATGGTATTTTTTATTTTTTTGTATATCTGTATATTTTCTTAAAAATTGAAAAAAATAATTTTTTATTTTTTTCAATTTTTAGTTAATATTTTTTACTACTTAAAGTACATATGCGCTTGCGTCGGTTAGACAGTGATTCCACCAGTTTTGAGAAAAAACGGAGGTACACATATTTTGCCACCACTAACTAGACAATTTTGCCCCTGTCAGCGAGGTCCTTTGTTTTTCCTCAAAATTGCCCTGGATCATTGTCCATGTAGTCTAAGTAAAATGGTGAATGTTGTTTGCCGCGTATTGATCACTTTGATGGTATTGTTTATTTTTTGTATATTTATATATTTTCATAAAAATTGACAAAACAATCTTCTGTTTTTTGACATTTTCAATTACTATTTTTTACTAGTTAAT